>JAGPOW010001296.1:1565804-1592477 GCA_030014935.1 Caiman crocodilus | reverse complement strand
AGTAAAGGGACATGCTCAGTAGAGAACTTTTTGCATCATTTACCTGTAACCAATCACTGAATAGTATGCTTGTAGATTTTAGTATAAAGGATGCTTAGACGTAGTTTTTTGGTGTGCTTGCTACCTTGCACCTTTATTGCTACCAATAAAAGCTTTTTTTCTTTCAAACTTCCACATCCTGGTATTGAAATTGGCTTTGTATCCGGGCAACGAATTCAGACTTGGGCTGGAGCATAACAACCCAATATGTCAGCTGTCTGCCTCAGTTTCCAGCCCCAGTTTACCTTATGTAAACCCAAGCCTCAGTTCCTCAGCCAGCTTTGCTGTAATCTACCGGTTCTAATCCTGGTTCTGGCAACTTTCACTCCCTGCGCTTTAACTCTCTCTTCCCTGACCCTTCTCGCACGCATGCACACTGTACCATCCAAGTTAGGAACTTGCCTATGTGTAGGTGGGTTATGTGTATATGTATGGCATTGTGAACATGATATAAGAATTAGTGATCTGTGTCTAACTTTTGGGGTGTATAGTGTATGTGCTTGAATTGATGATAGGCATGTACCTAGGCTGGTTTGGATGTTCATGTGCTGGAGCTGGTAGTGTGTATGTGTATGCACCTAATTGATTTGTGTGGTTGTATATGTGCAATTTTCACACCCTCCTGTCTAACAGTGCAATATTGAGATCCTGAGGGTTGGCCTGACACCACAAGGCAACAAGTGGCTAAAACTCAGCTGTTTGGCCAACACTTAAGTCCCTTGTTTAACCAGAGTCCAGACCAAGGGGAAATTCATTAGAGGGTTTGCTTGGAAACTCTCTCTTGCCTCTCTTCACTGTAAGCTTGATGAGCAGAAGAAGCTTAAGCAGGGGACAGGGAACCTTTTGGGATCAGGAGCAGCGAACAAGTTAGCTTACAGAAGAGTTTGCTGGGGAAGGTCTGCTTGGAAAGAGGGGCAAGAAGAGAGATGGCAGATTAGGAGACCTAAAGAAATGGCTCCAGGATGTTGTAATGCCAGGGCCACTGACAAGTCTTTCTCTGCCTGCACCTGTGAAGTGTGTGTGACCAGGCAGGAGTGCTTACCATTCAGGCTTCCCCAAGGTCCTGATTTCACACTGTGGAGACTGAACTAGAAACTAGCCAAAAAAGTCAAAATTGTCCAAAAATATTGCGGCATTCATCCTGTAGTCATTATTGTTAAATGTACATCTGTTCTTCAATTTTTATAAACAAAATCTAGCCTTCTTGAGTAATTTGGTGGTGCCTCCAATACTTTACTGTTAGTCATTTCTACACCTAAGCTAATGCTACCACATCCGAGTTAAAGATTTTAGGTAGAGATTTAAAAAATCTTCAGGACTATGAAACAGAAAAGAGACATTACCAGGAATGGGTACCAGACAGTAATGTTGTAGAAGAAAAGATAATTTGACTAGTGGAACCTTAAGACCACAAAAATGGGGAGAGAGGGTAAAACACTTGTGGAGTGGAGAGAGATTAGCAGGAATCGGGTCATTTGTAATGAGTCATGAACTCATTTGACTCCCTGAGTATCACCTGACTGGAAATGCCACTGCCTCTCTGAGGCAGTTGGGTTAAAGTTTGAGTGGAGCACGAATCAAATCGGGGTACATCTGTACCACTATTCCCTCCCGGGATCTGCCCCTGGAGGTAGCTGAAGTGGTCAGTTTGTTTCCATTATTGGCTACATGGCCACTGTAAACGTTAACTGTAGGAAATGAAGTTGCTGGCAGGAGTCTGTGGATGGGTGGAAGTTGTCAATGTCCCATGGAATTTCTCTAGGATTTCCTTTCCATGAGTCTATATGATGAAGACGTCCTCTTCATTTTGAACCTCCCATCAGCGAAGTAAGGAATATGCTGCACAAGGATTGTGGCTAAGGAACTTCATCTCCAATACCAGCTTCCACCCCTTAGGACAGCAGCAGCCCCACAAGGCCTTGACTGTTCCTAGCCATCTTAAAACAGGTGTGAAAGTCAAGCATGCACTCTTGGGGCCTCTGCAGTGATGCTGGGAGCAGCTGTGATGTTCAAGCTCGGAGGGCCTGCCACATCCTCTATGAAAGTTTGATACTGGGGGAGGAAGAGCAGCCCCCCTTACCATAGCACAGGGGATGAGCATTTAGGGCACTCGCCCAAGGAAGCAGGAGATCCAGCTTCTGGGTTTTATCTCAATCTCTTCAACTTCCCTTCACAGTGCCCCCACCACAAGGCCACAGGATGGGCATTGACCTGTTCCCTCTGTGGCCATCCTTTCTGCTTGAGCCTCTGCACCACACAATTCATGTTTGTCCAAAAATGGATGGAGTATAATAGAGAAGAGTATGCCTATTAGAGGTCAAGGACCAGGACAGACCCCCAGACCTGCTAACTTTCAGAGTATGAAACATCACCCACCCATGCTCTTTTTCAATCTGGCAGCATGGGGGAGAGGGGCAGGAGGCCAGCTTTCCTCCTTTCTACACTGGTGGTTACAGCATTGTGCTGAGAAGTGGAAGAGCAGGACATTCAACACGGCCCACTCTTCCAGGGGATGGGGCATTGTGCCTCCATAATAAAGCCCCAGCCAATAGAATTCCTGCATAGGATCAGGCCCACCAAGCCCCAGGGGCACTTTCTCAGTTTCACCCCTTACAAAGGTGCACCCCCAGCTATCTTCAAGGTGCGTCTGGTAGCAGAGAGCACTTTGTGCCCTGTTGCACAAAAGCAACCGAGAGCAGCGCAGATGACACATTCCACCTAATGGAATGAATGACCTCTGCTGGGGGCGGCACATGGCCAGCGGGAGTTCAGGAGTCACACAGGATCCTCTGCCCCACAGGGATGACATGAGAGAAGGGGCCAGGACACATCTCCGTGCTGCTCTTCCCTGCAGGAGAAGCTGGTCCTTGTCCTCCTCCATTCAGGCCTGGATCAAGACCACCTTGTGCTAGTCCTGGCCGAGGGCTCTGGATTCTAACCAGGGCCTCACTTCTCTGCCCTTTCTTGCCTGTTGGCTCCTTTATGCCCACAGGCTTCCCTCCTTCCTGGGACCAGCTCCCTAGTGTCCACGGCCCAATTATCTTTCCATGCTCCAGGCTGCTCCTGTTCTTGGTAAAACCAGCCCTCAGGCCTGGAAAAATGTCATGGGTAGGACACACTCACACACCCACCTGCAAAGTGTTTTTGGCATGGTGAGTGAAAACCTCTACCTGTAGAGCTCTTCTCACTGCTGGAAGAAGCTTCCTTTCCAGATGATGCCTTCACCTTCTATGACCAGGCCCGCCATGTTGTGGCTCTTCCTGGGTCCTCCCTAATCCTGGTCCTAGTGTCCAAGGGATGGCAGTACAGGGGACAGCAGTTCTCCTTCTTCCTGTTTCCTGTTGTCTTCAGGCTTCGCAAGGCTTTCAAGAAGGTCAACAGTGGAGCTGGCCTCCTTTCTGTTCAGCTGGGACACATCTCAGGCAGGTCAGCTTCCTCCATGCTGCTGTGAACCAGAAGGTTGACTTCAAAGATGCCCTAGTTCACATCCATGCTGGTCTGTTCAGTGAAGACCAGCAGAGCCACAGGTGGTCATGGTCCCTGGACTCCAAATGAGCGATGTAGAAATCCACAGCATCTTCTGCAACTCTGCAGAGGCAACGGAGACTCCAGTCAGTGTGCAAATGACATGCTCCCTTGACTCCCTGCCAAGCTACGGAGGTTTCTGGCCAGTGCTCCTGGGATCACATTGGCTGCAGCAACCTTGTCCTGCCTCCTGCAATTGCCCAGGGAACTTGGCAGTGATTTACCCTTACACTGTCCCCTTGCCCTGAGCAAGTGCCCTCAAGGAATGACTGTGAGGAAATGCAATGAGGGTCCCTAATTCAGTCATGAACTGCCAAGACGTTACCAACTCCTCGATCAGTGTAGACCAAAGAGTAGGCCTGTAGTCTCGGTTTGGGATATGAGAGGAAGTGAGATTGGAGATCAGGGACAGGCTGAGGCACTGATGTCTGAAGAGTATGGGTGAAAGGGATGATTCATGGTGGTAGACTGAGGAGTGGATGCGGCATGAGGACAGAGAATCAGGAGGTTGAAGAAAGGGTTGGAGGGACTGAAGGGTGGTTGTGTTAGAAGATGTGAGGGGCACACATCGCCCTGTCATGCTGAGATTGCAGAAGGTGATGGTTGGGTGAAGGATGGGCGGGTGTGTTTCCTACAGCAGATTAGACCATGTACTAGTCATTCCAGCCCATGGCTGCCCTCCTCTCCATCTGGTGAGAAAGCTGCTGCACCTCCCTTGGTGCCTCCAGGCCTCACCCAGCCCATCCCAGCATACCCCACCCCAGCCAGGCTTTGCATCCACCACCTCTTTTCCTGCCCCCAGAAGGAGGTCCAGCAGCCACGTGTCTCCAAGGGATGTTTCTGTCTCCCACTCTGCAGCCCCTGTTGCTATTGGAGCAGCCCTCGTGGGACCAGTCTTGGGTAGGAAAATAACAGACTGGCACTTGGGGATATTGGTTGTCCCTTGTAACTTAATGCCAGGGCCCAGGTCATCCCTGAACATTATTATGTCGGAGATGCTTCGGCACACTTTCAGCCATGACTCCATGTCTTCTGCAGTCTGAAGCTTCATTGATTGAGATCCCCTGCTAGGTATTTGCCCAAGACAGGGAGGCTGAGGGACACAGGTGGTTTACTGGTCACCAGTGGTGCCTCTGCATGGTGGAGCATAGGGCCTGGAGACCCTTCTGAGCAGTGCTAGGTGATAAAGGGGAAGGGAAGTTTAGAAAAAAGTTGAGATTTTGGACCTACCATTCAGTAGCAGTGAGAGGAAGTTGTTTAGAGATCGGGTGACTTCCAAGGCAGGGGCGATGCACTTCCTTATTCTTGCCAAGCAACGGGCCAGACCTGCAGGAAAGAGCCTCTAGCACCTGACCTTGTGCTGGCATCGAGTCCTTGAGCCTCAAGGAACAGCTGCAGCATGATCTGTTTGAAACACAGTTGCTGTCCATGTCCCTTGTGTCATATGTGCCAGTGGCGGACTATTCCTGCTGTATGAGATGATTTAACTACAGAGTTATAGTGCCGTGGCCTGGGGTGACCAGGAAACACGGATACTTCTGGAAGCCAGTCTGGATGAGTTGGACCCAAGGATGAATCCTGCTGCACATTCCCCTTGATAGAAAGGGCCTGTGGAGAGAAGCTGGCCCCCACTGTCCTGCAGTCCGGCATTACGAAATTACAGTCCCTCTTCTTTCCCCATCTCCCTACTCTCTCCTTCCTGTTCCTGGAGGTCTCCCCAGGCATCTCCTTCTTCCATCCAGCTTTCTCCCACACTGCACCGGGCCTCCTGAGCTACATCTCCCATGTACCTCAGTTCATTCACTCAGAGACCGTCACTGCTCGGGGGCTCTGGAGCTCAGCACCTCTGAGCAGGGAACCAGGTTCTTGCCTTGGCCTGACTTCCCAGGTGAGAGTTGGGCTCTTAGCCAACGACATACGAAAAAGCAAACAAGCTGGAGAGAAAGGCCAAGGAATCCCTGTGAGGGTCTCTGATGTCGTAATGCCACCATGTAATTGGCAGGTGGTTTTGACCATGGGTCCCAAAGCCCTGGCCTGGGGTGACCAGTCTGTGGTACTCCTGCCAACCAGTCTGGGTGGGTGGGACCCCAGGATGATGCATGCTGCAGCGACTTCTCCATAAGAATTTGGTGCACTCTGACATTCACCGAGATATCTGACTATCCTGAACTTCTGATTTCCACTGGCATTCAGGCATGTAAATATAAAACTCTTCATGCCACTTGAGTCTTACATCATCTGTATCAGTTTAAGAAGGACGGTAACATCCATTTATATTCTGGGATAGAATGAAGCCAAGGCACTCCTTACCTCACAATACAGTATTAGGGTCTTGGTGGTAATTTTTCAATTACGTTTCTTAAATTTATTTTATGTACTTAAATTTCTTAAATTTAAATTCTTAAATTTATGTTGTGTACGTTTTTCTCACCAGCGGTTTTCTCACTGGTAAATGACAGCTTTAGTGAAGGGATTTGGCTTCCAAGTCAGTAAATTAAGGGACTAGGAAATCTTAGTTCAATATGGCAAATCTCTTAGTTTTGATAAGAAATCCTGGAACTGTTTGTTGTAACACTTTCAGCTTACGTTTTTCAAAATCAGTTGTGTCTTGGGACTTTCTGAATTTCCAACCCCTTTTTCTTATTCATAGTGCAAAAGGATTTTCAAGCTCCCCCTGTACATCAAGTTCAAAGCCAGGTGCCAGGGGCCTGCATGCGGCGTGGTAGGCGCACAGCTGCCGTACGGGGGAAAGCTAATTAGCTTAACCTGTGCGGCAAGTTCAAAGCCATGTACCCGTAGCCCTGTACACAGGACTGCATGTTTCCAACTTTGAACTTGGTGGCGCAGGTGGCGCTAAGGGTCATGATCCCAGGTTACATCTGTGCTGGGAATAGAAAAAGTGAGATTGGGATCTGATGCATCTCCTGCCATGCTACATGTGAATAGCAGGAAACACACGTCTTGGGATCAGATCCCATCACACCATTAAAGTAATGTCTGTCAGGGACCTAAGGCACACGATTGCTCAGCCAACAGGCAGTGCTGACTCAGCACTTGACATTTAGTTGAATCCAAAGCCAATATAATTCTGACACACCACTCTTCGGTGACTGAGAAAAATCCTGGGTTTTTTCAGGATTTATTTGCCTTTGAATCAAAGAATTGGGGAAAAAAAGGTTTTGGAGGATTCAAAAAGTTTTAAAAAATATTCTGGAGACTCTAAAGTCCAATAAATCTCATTTTTGCTCAAACAAAATTCTTCCAAAGGGATCTCAGGTCATGTTTTTCTTATGAGTGGTCATCATTGGTCACAGACACGTGCACTGCTTTGACACAGGAACAAATTTCAGTGGAGAAACGGAAATTTTTCATTCCAAACAATGCACAGGAAAACAGCCCATTCAGAACAGTTCCTGTTCTCGTTTTCAATACAGACAATAAAGCATGAGCTCGAGGCTTTTGTAAATGGTCTAGCATCACCTCTTGTTACCAATTGCTTTGACGTTTCGTTTCCTTTAAGAAACAGAAGAGGGTGATGCAGCGCAGCAGCCGGATAGTACGACATAGTACACACAGACGGTTGTTTTTCTTTGAGCAGTTCGGCTGCCGCACTGCAAGGCCTGTCGATCAGTGCAATGCTCTACAGTCCCCGGGGCTTTTGCACCCCCCGATACAAACCACATCTGAGCAGTGACTGTGGGTAGCCTCTCCTACGAACGATTCTGCTGGCTGCTCTCAGGTTTAAGAATCAGCAAGTGGGGCAGAGAGCACAAGCGTAAGCCTCACAAATCGTGTGAAGACCTTACCCCAGCAGCTCACGTCCTGACCCGTAGGTTCAAGGGTACTACTTTGTGCAGGTGCACAGGTGGAGCAATCTTGTAACCATTGCAGCCTGCTCTGACTCCCACTTGACAGGAGCAGCGACACTGCACAGGAAGCTCAGAGATCGCAGCTCTGTTGTGGTTTCCAATACTTGCTTCTTCAACCCCTTTAGCCGGTGATGTGCAATGTGGGTGGTGTTTTGTACGCCTGGCTATTTCTGTCTCAGCTACGAGCGCTTCTGCAATTTTACTATGGTTATTCTGGGCCAGATAGGTGGTGGAAATAAGCCTAGCTCGATTGAACTCATTAGAGCTAGGTTGACTGACACTAGTTGAAAGTTTGGCCTACAACTCTGACAGCGTTCAGAAACAGGAAAGTATTTCCATGCAACCCCAGTGCCATAACACATGCTAACATTGGAGCTACTTTTTGCATTGAAAATTCAAATTTATGCCATATTTATGACATTTCTTCTACGAAATAGGTAGGAGAAACCAAACAACAACTGCATACCAGAATGAACGCACACCAAAAATCTATCAAAGACAAAAAGATCGTGTTACCTACAAGTGGACACTTCTCACAAGACGACCACTCTCTCTCCCATCTCTCAGTTCTGATCCTCAAAGGGAATTTAAAAACCATCTTTTGTAGATAAGCCTACAAACTTCACTTCCTAGATCTACTGCATACAAGAAATCATGGACTAAATCTAGACATTAATGTTCATGGCGCATTATAATTTGCCTGCCATCTGATAACCTCAGGTAACCTGTCTGCATTTTACCAGCTACGTTCTGTTACCAGTTTGGTATTTTCCCTTTCCCCCCACCCTACTTATTTGTCTCAGACCTGTTGTCTCCCATCCCTCTGATCCTCACTGCATTGCACTGGCTTTTTCACAGACCTGCGTTTTGCATATTGGCTTCTGTTCTACCCAGGCTTTCCAGGGACCCGGGCCCATGTCTTGTGCTCCGTTGATCCTGACACCAACCTGTTGCCTCAGTAACTGATACCCCCACCTAGCTGATCTCCTGGTTTGCCTTCAGTACCTCCCCACTGTCCCTTGGGACACTGCTGGGCTTTACATGTCCCAGGGCTCAGACTCTGTTGTTCCTTGACCACTGAAGGGGATGGCACCAGCCAGAGAGACTGATGGAAGATGAAGCCTTTCACATCCCGCACCATGTTCATCTATTCACAGAGGTCAGAAGGGACCTTGATAGATCATCGAGTCCGACCCCCTGCCTGGGCAGGAAAGAGTGCTGGGGTCAGATGTTCTTGGCGTTGCAGGTGTTGAGCTCAGGAATGAAAGGAAGGGGACAGCCTATGCCAGGAGCAGGCAAAGATTTCTGCTGGAGGGCAACTTAATGAGTTTTGGTGAGCCCTTGTGGGCTGCAAGTTTAGCCCGGCCTTTGAGAGGTGCCCTGTCCCCTGGTTGCCACCTTGGGACCTGAAGTCCCACCCCCTAACCCCTGCCCTTCTCCACAAGAAGTCCCTCCCCTTGCCCCATAAATACTTCTTTTGGGAGGCAGGTTTGCCATCCTGGAACCGGGAAAAGAACCAATTCATTTACTAAAAATCAAACATACTGTAACATATTTTAATGTTA
The DNA here is from genome assembly GCA_030014935.1 of Caiman crocodilus. Classification (NCBI taxonomy): domain Eukaryota; kingdom Metazoa; phylum Chordata; order Crocodylia; family Alligatoridae; genus Caiman; species Caiman crocodilus. The sequence goes on along the minus strand of JAGPOW010001296.1, from coordinate 1,583,479 downwards.
TTAAAAATGTTTTTGTCCTCATTTGCATGCGTTTGCATAGTGTATATAGAAGTGATAGCATAATAGCTCTAAGTAAAGTCTTATTCTTGTATATTGTGTGTGGGGGGGTGTGGGATGTGGTGTGGGAGGTAGGTGTGGGGGGTGTGTGCGATTTGTTGGGGGGTGCATATATGGGGGGCTGTGAAGGGGTGTGAGGTTGTGGAAGTGTGCTTGGGTGGATGTGGGGTTTGTGGGGGTCTGTATCTGGGTGGATGTGGAGTTTGTGGGTGGGTGTGGGACCCCCACCACACCTTCCCCGCTGCTAGTGGCAGCAGCAGCAGCAGGCAGGGGGCCTCAGGACAGACACAGCCCATGGCAGGCAGAGACCCATGGCGGTGCACGGCTCTGGGTGAGTCCTGGGACCTGCATGTGTTGGCACAGAGCTCAGCTGGGCCAATGGCGTGAGACTCCTGGTTTCAAATTTTTGGAAGTGATTGTGTCATGGGACTTTCTGAATTTCCAACTCCTTTTTCTCAGTTGTAGTGCACAAGTATTTTCAATTCAAGCTTCCCTTAATCATCAAGTTCAAGGCTGAGCACTGACAGCCTATATGCAGGGTTGTGTGTGGCTGCAGTGTAGGAGAGTGATCAGCTTTTCCGTGTGGCAGGTTCATAGCCATGTGCCCACAGCCCTGCTTGCAGGGTTGCAGGTGGCCACATTTGAACTTGCTGGTACAAGTGGATCCAAGGATCATGATCGTACACTGCTCCTGTGCTGGCAAGTAGAAAGGGTCTATCCCTGATCCCAAATTTGTGTGTCCTGCCATTCATGTGTGGCACAGCAGGACATATGATTGTTGGGATCAGCTCCCATCACACCATTAAAATAATGTCTGCCGGGGGGGCTAAATCACACAACTATTCAGACAACCGACAGTGCTCACCCAGAACTTGGCATATGGCTAAATCCAGAACCAACCTAATTCTGACATTCAACTCGTTCAATGGCTGCAATTATACTATGAGCAAAATCTTGATTTTATTCCCGCTCACCTGTGTTTAGCTGCTTCCCCACTTCTCACCATGCCCTGGCCCAGGTCTGTGCAGTATGCCCCAGCTGCATTCCCCACACCTTGGCTGTCACCCACGCTGTATGGCTCTGTGCACTTGTGTAGGAGCAGCACAGCTCAGAGCTGCAGTGGAAACTTCCAGTGCAGTTTGCTCTGGGCAGGGGACAGGCCATCAGTCTTCCTGTCCTGGGAGGGCTGGACCGTTCAAGCAGAAGGTGGTGACTGTAAACCCATTGTGTCTCATGACCTCTGAGCTCCTGTCTCTGTGCACACCCACACTCACGCAGTTCACCACTGCTCTTCATTCTGCTTCTGAACCCCAGCCACTGCTCCCCGTCCTGGAGACCCACGCAGGTATCCCTCCCACTGGGCCCCAGGGCTGTTGTAGCTGTAAGAGAGCATCAGGGTGGGGAGGATTTATCTGTCCTATGTTGGATGGAGGAGGATTTATTTCCAAGGACTCATGTCAGGTTGGGGATGAGTCACAGGCCAAGGGAACTGTGTTGAGTTGGAGGGCAGGCTGCCTGGGTGTGCACAGAAAGGCTGAATTTTAGATGGCCAGAGGCAGCACTGCTATATGACAGTGACACTCTCTTTCACTCGCTGAGGGAGCTGTAACCCCAGAAAGCATACTGGTGGGTTCAGGACAAGCACCGAGACACGTGTCAGGTCGTGTTTGTGTGTAGTGGGAGTGGGGAAATGTTGGAGGGAGTGAGATCACTGGAAAGACTTTGCTTTCTAGTCTGCCGTGGCTGCACTGGCTCTGGAGATCGCTGCACTGCTCCCAAATGCACCAACCTGCCAAGTGCTTGTCACAGCTGCCTGGGAATATTGTCAGAGATCTTCTCCGTCTCTTCTGTGTCATGGGAGTGGTGAGGCTCCTGCCACTACAGGGGAACTTTCTCTCTTTCCCTGTCCCTTTCTCTCTCTCCCTCCCAATTTGTATTTAGTGGCATATTTAGATCTATTGTCTAAATTGAGGTTTGCCTCAGTGCACAATGGAAGCTGGTTGTGGCACTTCTCTCGGGGCAGGTAATCGTGTCCCTCCCAGCCATAGTTTTGTGCCGCTCTTTCTGCTGCACCTGAGTCACTTAGTCACTCAGGGCGCTTGTCCATGTAATCGGCACTGACCTGCTGAAAATGTTCCTGGTTTAATTTTCCTTTCTTACTTTATGATGACTAATTCAGTAACATAGACATGATTTAGCACACAATGGCTTATTATGCTGTGCTAGGGGGCATATCAGAACAACTTTACACTCCTGCCCTTTCAGTACTACCTTACTGCCAGGTGACATTTTAGGACAAGATTTGATATTTTGGTTGGTTTCTTGTGTCGTGCTGGGTTGCTTTTTGGTGGGGAATTGTTCATGGCTTTGCTTGAGAGCCATGGGTTTTTTTGGTGGGGGGTTGAGTTCAATAAGCAGTGCTGCCATCTCCCCTGCAAAACCTCTTGCTTTTTTCTGGGAGTTTGTTGCATGGGGCACTGCTCGGTAGGGTGGGATATCTTTTCATGCAAAGGTCTGCAAGAGTGAGCCTGCCTGCCCCCCACCCCCTACAAGTCTGGCACTCAGGGTCTGTACTGAAGTCCTCCCAAAGGGGCTGTCCCCTGCCCAAGCCTGGTCCCAAAGCAGTTCTGCCCCCAACTCTTTCTGCATGCTTGTTGCGGCGGCGCTGTGTACACTTAGGGCTACACAAGGGTACACAGAGGGTCTGGCAGTCCCCCCATGCCGCTTCCCTGTGTGTTGGCATCTGGGTATCATGTACCCAGGCTACCAGGCTAAAGCCTGAGCGGAAACATTACTACAGGAATTTTTATGCAAAACAGAAATAGTCTTGTCTCCTGTCTTTCGTATCCTCATGTCAAAAAGCAAGACTTTTTCCAAAGCTGAGAACCAGTGTAGGGGTGGACTGGGGTTTTTATCGAGGTTGATTAAGATTCCTTGGGTCAATCTTTTAATGGGGTCAAGAGTGAGGGGCATGAGCTGGGCTGTGGGGCTGCAGGTTAGCTAGGGATGAGAGGCAGTGGCAGGGCTGGTTGGGCAGGAGGCTTCAGGTTGGGAGTGTCACACACAGGCAGGGCTGGGGGGCAGACAGTGACTTGGCTGTAAAGCATGATCATGTTTTCTCTGTGATTGTTGTATATTGGGCCTCCTGTAGAGCTGGAGAGGACCATCTCCCATTCCCGCTCAGACCATTACCTTAAGATTCCTCAACAGAACCTGTAAAACCAGCTGAGTGACTCTGGCCGAATCCTGGAGTGGTGACCCACTTCGAATTGCTCTGTCTACATTAACAGTGTGCCAATGAAGCTGCTTTTTGACTGAGGTCCTGGATGAGGGCACCAGCAGGGGTGGGGGGCAGGGGTTGCTCTCTCATCAGTCTGTGCCTTGAGGCAGACCTCCAAACCTGGCTTTCCAGGAGTTTGAACAGACACCAGCCCAGTAGATCTGTGCAAAGAAGCTAATATTCACTTTGCATTCAGATTTAGGTGATTTGGTTATTCAAGACACTGCCCTGAATCGATTCAGATGAATCTGATTCGGAGATTTGGCAGCAACTGAATCAGTTGAATCTCTGAATTGGCCCATCCCCTGCCTGCTTTCCCAGTCCTGTGAATGGCTGCCCCTGCTCCCGGCTCTTTAAAAAAAAAAAAGCCCAGCACTCACCAGCTGCTGCTGGGGTGGTGGGGGTGGGGCGGGGCGGCGATCCCCGCTTCAAATTGATTCAGACCTTTTAACTGGTCTCCTGATTTGATTTGGATTCAGAGATTTGGCCGCCAAATCGGCCCAGATCTCCTCTGAATTGAATCAGCACCCGAAGCTTCTCAGAGTCCTACAGCCCAGTTCAATAAACTGTGATTGTGACTGTTCTGGGGCCAGCAATATTGTTGTTTCCTTGTCGCTTACTGCACTCAGAATAGAGGAAGTCATGCCCTAGCAAGCAGTCCAGAGACAAAAGCCCACTCCTGCATTACCTTGTGGTATGCCAAAGGCCTATTCCATGATTAATTGCCCAGAGCTACCCAACTCATACCACATGCACTCAGTGCTACATGTTAGGGTTCTCTCCCAGAATTGGCAAAAGCCTGCTTATCTCTGACTTGCACTTGGCAAGTCATGTACTTGATTTTCTCTATTTATCAGTCAACCAACCCCCCACATTTCTGAGGTCCCAGGAACATTTCACTTGCAAAATTCCTTGCCAATTCCCATTCTGCCAGGCCCTGAGGATCTGGGGTACCCTCTGCTCGCAGTGAGTGACCTGCTCTCACCATTTACTGTGCTGGGGCACCCCAGGCCACATGCTAGGGCTTGCTCCCCGAATTTCAAACTGCTTGCCTCAAGTGAAGGTCAAGGAGCATCTCCACCACACAGCCCCCTCCTCCCAGCTCCACTGCCCATGGTATGGGGCAGGGACCCCTGGCTGGCAGTGACTAGCCTTTTCACCATCCACTGTTTCAGGGTAGCCAACACCAGGCTATATGCTATAGTTTATGAGGGTTCAGTTTGTTCCTTTAATTCCCAGGTCCTAATTCCTGGTTCCTTTTTCAAAGCTAGCCTGTACTCAATACAAGCTTCTTATTAATGAATTACACATTCTAAAGATAGAGAATGTAATTAGCTATGCATATTTACCAAATAATATGTGTATTAATATCTTGCATTTACCATGCTTGTATACCACCAAGGGACTCTTCTGGACACCTCTGACCAGAGTCTTGCATGGTCCAAAGTGTGGCCTCATTGACAACCCACAATGCACACTGTAATAAGTATATGATCTTGAACAAGGAATTTCTTTTGGGCTGGGATTAGAGATGGAAATACTCCTCAGGCCCTACCATACCATGACTCTGTGCCACTGGGGGACTCTCCCAGACATCTCTGACTAGAGTCTTGCCTGGCTCAAAGCGATGTTTTTCATGCCAGGCTGCCAACTCATAGCCCCCCATGCACACTGTACTAAGTATATGGGCTTGAATAAGAAACTGCTTTTTGGGCTGGGGTGACAGCTGGAAATCCTTCCTGGGCCAGCCCACATAGTCAAGGGTATTCAGGAGAGTTCCCAATGCCAGAGGCATAGTGTGGGGTGGCCCTAGTTCTGGGGTGTAATGGCCACATACAAGATTGCATGGGAAGGGCAGAGGCGTACCCAGCTCTGTGGTGTAATGGCTACATATAACAGTACGGGAGGGCTGAGATAGATTCCAGAGCTGGGTGCAATGGCCACATATACCATTTCATCGCAGCCCTCACCATACACCGTTATACGTGAGTTATAGTGCAGAGCTGGACGCACCTGCGTCAGTTGTGGGTCGACACAGTTGTGCCCAGAGAGATGAGGAGACAGTACCGTGGTCTGCTACTGTGGCCAGTGTCCGGGGGGAGCTGTCCTGGCAATGAGGCAACTGCCTGGGTGACCAGTGGGACACCCTAAAACCAGCACCCCAGCAAGGCTGACAGATGAGGTGTGAAGCCCCTGGTCCAAGAGAGTCTCCCAGTGCCACAGAGACATGGCATCATGTAGCCCTGTCTCTGGGATGTAATAGGCACATATAACAGTGCATGGGAATGGCAGATATGAACCCAGTTTTGGGGTGTAACAGCTGACTCTAACAGTGCATGGGGAGTACTGAGATCCACCCCAGAGCTGGGTGCAGTGGCCACCTATAACTGTTTAGCCCAGCCCTCACCATACACTGCCAGGGCCATGCACTCCTGATCCACAGCCCCCAACCCTCCCAGGAGCAGTGTGCAGCGGGTCCCAGAGGGCACAAAGTCCCGAGCTGGAGGCAGCAGCTTGGGATCATTTTGACCCTCCTCTGGCATGAAGCTGGGCATGTTGGTGTGCAGATGGCCTGTGGAGGATCCCAGAGGCTCTAGACCCTGGAGCTGTGGTACAGTAAGGAGCTCAGGCATTCATTGATCAGTGGTATAATTTTTTCCTGCCACATGGGAGAATTGGGTTTGATTCCTGCCCTGGGCACCAGAGGGTTGAGTTACCTGCAAGAGGGAATCCCCACTGGGGAGAGGGCTTCCTTTCACCTCTTTTATCCCACCTCCCTGGGGTTCCTGCACCTTGGATTTCGTGGGATCTGCAGCTCATATTTTGGGAACCCTGCGCCTCAAGTTGGTTGTTGATTTGTTTCTGTCATATGTGTATGTTCACCTAAAATCCCTTTGACTCCCCTCTGGTCCCTTGGTTCCCACTCTCCACCCGGGTGCCTGGATGGAGGTACTATTATCTCCCAGGGTCCCCTTGCCCCCCAACATATGTGTTATATTCCACCCTGTTCTTTCCCTATTCAACTGTATATGGCTAAGTTCCAGCTGGTCTTGGCTCTACTCTGTAGGGGCTCGGAGGAGAGCTGCTCTCCCATGAGCAGCTTCCCCTCCCATAGCATCCTAACACCTGCTAAACACCTTCAGTTGGAGAGGGGGTACCTCACCTGAATACCACCTGGGTTACATTTACCACCCAGGTTACGCTACCGTCTCAGCCCTGTCAGTCCCTCTCACTCCTGACCTGCACCCCCCAGCCCTGCCAAACCAAAAACCCAGTTCAACAAAAAGTAATTTTAATTAACTTGAGTCTTGAACTGCCCGACCCATAACAATTTGATCTTTGCCACAAAGTGCATGTGAACACGGAGAACAATTTTTTTTGGAATCCAAAAAAGTGGTATTTTTCATTCATTTGAACATTGAACTAAATCACCCAGGTGCAGCTGGTGCCACCCTAGTCAGAGGGGGCACATGCCACTGGGGTGGGGGTGGATTCCTATCGTGGCCGATTGCGCCAACCAGGAAGCAACTGTGGCACTCCTGGACGCGGCTGCGGTGCTCCCAGAAGTGTCCGCAGCGCTTCATCTGGTGCTCCCACTCCCTGGGCAGTGCTCACTGTGGGGGCACCGGCACTCCTGTCTGTTCCCTCATCTGTCACATAAGCGGGGAGTGAGGCCTGTCAGGGGATGCACCAACTCTTTTAGAGGGTACACGTGCATTCCCATGCACCCCCTACATGTTGCCACTGAAATCACCAGTAAAAATTAGCCAGATTAGCCCCTGCAGTCCTGCTGAAGTTTTGTAATAGAAATTCAGTGTATTTCCATGGATTATCAAGTGAAAGCAAGTGGCACTTGGGGGTGTCATAGTTGCAAAGCAGGGGTGTTCACCAGGATCTGGGGGAACGATTGTTCACCAGAGCGCCCCAAGGGATGACAAGGTTGAATGGGTATAAACTCCAGCAAGACTGTTTCAGGCTGGACACAAGGAAGAATTTCTTTACTGTCCTTGCCCCAAAGGTCTGGAATAGCTTGCCATCAGAGGTGGTTCAAGCACCTACAATGAACGCCTTCAAGAGAAATTTGGATGCTTATCTTGCTGGCATCCTATAACTCCAGCTGACTTCCTGCCCCTTGGGCAGGGGCTGGACTCGATGATCTTCCCAGGTCTCTTCCAGCCCTAATGTCTATGAAATCTATGAAAACCACATTTTTGGGCATAGGTCAGATCCATGTTGAAAATTTAAAACGATAAAAAACCCTCATGGAAGAAATTCAGGAGCTAAAAATAAAACGTCAGAGGTGTTTTAAATTACCACAATAAGAAACAAAACAAAACGATAAATCAGTTGATAGCATGGATACACAGACACTCTTTAGCTCTCTTAATGGTGATTTTTGTCTCATGGACACAGGAAAAGCATAATGTGGTAGCAGAAGAGGTGTAATGTGGGCAAGTGCCCACAGACCCACCAGTTCCTCCTCTCATCCCAGCCCAGGCCTGAATCACTTCTAGCCATGTCTAAACCAGCTGCACTGGACCTGCTGGAAATGCGTGGGCAGGAGGGCACCTCATCAGAGCTCAGACTGGAAACTCCTCCAGAGCTGCAGAGAGAGACGCCGCAGCGTGCTGGGCACACAGGTACTGCGTGGGGCAGAGAGGGGCTGTGGGGCAATCAAGTGCACGTGGCTCAGATGAGAGCCCAGCCGTTGCGATTCCCCTCTGTCACGGTAGTCCATGATAGAACAAGATAGAAACAAGGTACCCCGGCTCTCCCCTCAGTGCTGTCTGCTCGCTCCCTCATGCCAAGAATGCTCCAGTGCATGAAGGAAATGGCTGTGGTTGCTCCTGCCTGCAGTCCTGCCAGGGCACAGGCCATCTCCTGAATCCAACCCTGCACTGGTCTGTTGTGCAGAATAATCTGGTGAACTCCACCCCGCGTTGTACAGGGTCAGTCTGGGACTGCTACCTGGAATTCATCTCCTCGCCCAGGGAGAGTTTCCTAACTGAGAGGTAGGGCCGGGAGAGGGAGCAAAACCTGCTTGACTTCCAGCCCCAGCAGCTCCATGCGCACACTTCTACCAACACATCCTCCTTGCTGTCCTGTCACAGGGACTGTCCACTCTTGAGCAGTCTTCTTCTGCGATTTGTTGTATGCTGCCTTCTAGGTTCAGGAAATGCTCCCGTGCACTCCAGTCCACCCTCACTTCATCGGTGGGATGTGATTCCCTGTCATCTCTTTTGTGTTTTTCTTCTCCCTCTCTTTTAGAGCCGGCCCCAGGATCTTCCCCATGGTCGCCCATTCCACTGGTACTTGGGATAATGTTGCTGTGCCTGCTTTTGCTGATCACTGCCAGGATCTATGGTACCGTGGGTAAGTATGTAAGGGGACCTGGAGCTCGTTATATCCTTCTCTGCATGCTTATGCGGCGTGGTAGGGGTTAGATCAGCAGATGTAGAAGTCTTGGTGACATACAACGTCTCAGGAATAGAAGTAGATGTTCCATCTTTGCTCCTTTTACCTGCACAACTTCACTTCAGGAAGCGTTTTCTTTTAACAATTAAAATGGTAAGGTGTAAAAGAAACAAAGTGTGATCCACTGGAAAATTCAAATAGCTTTGGAAGTTGAAAAATTGCATGGTGTGGAATGAACCTGAAGAAGCACACGAGACTGTCATGAACCTCACGAACAGTCACTGAGACAGAGGCAAACAAGGGTAGTTTAGTTGGCAGGTTTAGGAGCAGAATATCTCATTTCTTCAGAAATCCTAAACGTGTTCAGTGTTCCTAAGTGGGTTTTGAAGTTACCATTAGGACACATTAAGTGCACTTAAAATGCTGGTACCTGCGCATTCAATCAGGGTTACAGGTGCTAAATATTCCCATAATGTAGCAAACTTAGGCCTTTTCAAGTGAGGAGTATTTCTTGGTCATATTAAGTAACATGTGGCACGTTAATGTGGGACCATTCCATGGAAATAAGACGATCAATTATGGTCATAGGTTTGGGACTTGCAATCCACTGGCTTGGCTGGGTCCCGTGGTCTCACCCAAAAATGTAGCTGATTTTTATTCCCAGGCCTTGGACTGCATGGGAACTGGACCAAGACTCTGGTGCTTAGTGACCATTAATGTACAACTCTGTAAACTTTCTAAGTTGCTTATTAATGCCTACTAGGATCTAGATATTAGGGGTGTGTGAAGCTTTGGTCCCTGATTCAATTTGGTGGATATTTGCCCCAATTTGGTGGCAGAATCCGAATTGAATCAGGGGACCCTTTAATCTCTCCAAATTGAATTGGACCCCTCCAAATTGATTTGGAAAGATTCAGAAAGGTTTGGACATAGAGACAGCTTTAAATATTTTTTCTACATACCTCCAGGTAGCAGGTGGCTCTTGAATGCTGTAATGCTGGGGTGCACAGAGTGTCCCACAGAAGCACAGGGGCTCCCTGATGCACTTGGCAGCAGACCTGGAAGTGGACCAGAAGCACTTCTGGTCCACTTCTGGGTTTGCCGGGGAGCATGCAGGGGCCTCCCATGCTCCCTTGGCTCAGTGACTGGTGCCTCCTGGGTGCGGGGAGGGGACCTGGGGTCCCCCCATTGCTGATCATACTTCCGGTCCACTGGAAGTACTTCTGTTCCACTTCTGGCTTTGCTGCCGAGCAAGTGGAGGGCCCCTCTGCCCTCCTGTGTAATGCTCTATCTGCCCCAGCATTGCAGCTTTCATGAGCCATGCTGGTACCTTGAGGCATGTAGGACAAACATTCAAAACTGTGTCTATATCCAAATTGCTGATTCTCCGAATCTAGTCCAAACTCAGCATTGAATCTTCAGATTCGGATTCGGCTGAATTGAATTAGGGACAATGATACCCCTACTAGATATAACACATGGAAAGTGACAAGCCCAGAGTCATGAATCCCAGAGCACTGGAGAAAAAAGACAAACTTTGCATTATTCACAGAAGTGCAGAATAGACTCGTAGGCATTTTTACATAGGCTCCTGACGCACCATCAGGCACTTTTAATTAGCAATACTCCCTAATGAAAAACGTTTGGTGCTGTGTTGGGTGCAGGTGTGTAAGTGGTGCAGCATGCAAATGGCAGTAATATGCTTTGAACTAAAGCACGTCAAATGCATTTTAGTTCAACGTGCACCACCTGCCATTTTCTCAAGGCTGATCCAGACTGTGCCACTTACACAACTGCATCTGATTCAGAACTGGGCACATCAACTACATGCTCCAACAGCCTAACTGAGTCTGTTCTGATGCACTGGATTTCCGGTGTGTCAGAGCATACTTGCGCTGAGTTGCAGCAGACTTGTAAGATGTGTGTAGGTGCCCATAGAAAATTAGGGTTGAAAGGGATCTGAGGAAGTCATCTAGTCCAAACTAGGCCTGTGCAAAGCAGCAAGTATTTGCTTTGGATTTGGATTCAGCTGACTTGGAGGGACAGTTATTTGTACTGGTGATTCGAATCACCTTCCCAATTCGATTTGACTGATTCAACTTTGGAGATGTGGCGCTGATTTGAAGATTTGGCCATAGGTTATACGGGCAGTCCTTGGTGACGCTGCACAAGCTGCCTCTACCTGGCAAGCCTGTTGTGGTGGGCAGAGCGGGGAGGGAAGGGCATGGGGGGGAGATCAACGCCCCCACAGAAAGGTTGGGATTGGGGTGGGGCTGGGACAAGCTGCCCAGCCAGGGCGGAGGGGGCGCTGGGCTTGGCGAGGGGGGCTCCCACCACTGTGCGCTGCTGTGTGCCCCTTGGCTGGGAGCGGCTCTTCTGGTGGCTCTTCTGGTGGTTCTTGCTGCTGGTTTGGGAGGGCATGGGAGCGGGAGTGTGCCCCTGGATCTGCACGGAGCATTAATCTGCCCCCTCTCATGCCCCTTCCCTTTCCCCTCTGCCCGCCCCAACAGACTTACCAGCAGAACTGGGCACATCAGCTGCAGGCAGCTGTGTCCAGTGTCGTTGAGAACTGCCTGCATAGTCTGTAACCGAATCTCTCTGAATCATTTCAAAGGCTTCTGATTTGATTTGGAACTTCTAATGCATCTGCTGATTTGATTCAGATTCAGAGATTCGGTGACCGAATTGAGCCAAATCTTGGCCAAATCAAACTGGCTACTGAAGCCTTGCACAGCCCTAGTCCAAACCCCTGCTAAAAGCAGGACCAACCCCAACTAGGTCATTCCAGCCAGGGCTTTGCTGAGTTGGGCCTTAAAAATTGCCAAGGATGGAGAGTCCACCACCTCTCTAGGTAACCCACTCCAGTGCTTCACCACCCTCCTACTGGAATTTTTTTTCTAATATCCAACCTAAACTCCCCTTTCTACAGTGTGAGACCATTGCTCCTTGTTCTGTCATTTGCCACCGCTGAGAATAGTCTAGCTCCATCTGCTTTTTAACCACCCTTCAGATAATTAAAAGCTGCTATCAGATCCCTACTCAGTCTTCTCTTCTGCAGATTAAATAAGCTCAGTTCCCTTGGACTATCCTCAGAAGTCATGTGCCCCAGCCCGCTAGCCATTTTTGTTGCCATGCGCCAGACTCTCTCCAATTTGTCCACATCATTTGTATAGCAGGGGGTCTGAAAACAAGTTAGTGAAACCCACTTAAATTTAGCATAAGGAGTATTGTAAAATGGGTTTATACTGAAGGGAAAATGACATCAAACCCCTTTTCACTTCACTTGAGAATGAGGCATTTGCCTATTGCATTTGTTTCTCAAACTGGGATCAGAACCCAAGGGGATATGCTGTAAACAAGCCTAAAAGAGCAATATCACTCTCCCTTGCATTACTCCAGTTGATTGCACTGTGAGTTGTTTCCTTGAATACTGGTGCTGGGGTTTCAATTTTCTCTTCTGATTTTTAAAATTGGTTTAGGTTTTTCTCATAGCACATTTCCTCACTAGGGAATTACATTTTTACTAAACTGTGTGGGCTTTCCAATTCAGCAACTGAAAGGAAACTGTAAATATATGTATTAATATAAAATTACATAGCTTCACCTAAAATCTTGAAATCCTCTGTACTAGCATTTCTAGTTTTGGAGATGATTCTGTCATGAAACATTCTGAAATGTCATTTCCTTGGTCTGATTCTGAGTGCAAAATAGTTCCAACCCATACATTTTTTTCACATGAAAGGAAATCCTTTCTTTGCAGAACAAGAACTAATAAGGGTTATTTATTGCTGTTTTTCTGTAACATGCTACATGCACACTGTGAAGCAGTATCACATGGCTGAGTGTATCCTAGGCAGCGTGTCCTTGGAGTCAAATTGTGACTATTTTGCCAAGGAATGATGACTCAAATGGGATTTCTCTGTCTTCTATGATCAGTGCTTAATAGATTTGAAACAATTCCCTTTTTTAAAAATGTGTGCGGTATTCTAGGTGGAATAAATTGGCTTCCAGGTCAAACATAATATTTCAAAGACTAAAGGAGGGAAAAAATATTCCAATATTCCAATTTTGTTAGACCCAAACAACTTTTCAAAACAAGAAAACATTTGAAACCAGAAATTGAAATTTCCTAATGTCAAGTAACCTACAGAAAAGAATCAAATGTAAAAACTTGTGCTAATGTGGTGGCCTTGCTAGGCCTTGCCTGGCTCTCCAGGCTTAGGAGACTGCAAATGTGATTGGTGAGGAGCCAGGAGCAGAGTCCACTCCCCGTCTACTCCAAAGGGGGAGTCTTTTGAAATGTCAAGAGGGGCTACTCACCACACAGTGGGTATGCAAAGCCCAGAGTCCCACTGAACCTTTTGGACCCCGATGGGATGCTCAGTGCAAGGAAGCATTTCAAGAAGTCATCTGTTGGCTGATGAGGCCCCTATTTTGGCATATCAAGACCCCAGCAGAGCTTTCATCCTACACATGGATGCTAGCTTGCCCAGGTTGGAGGCCATCCTCTACCAGTACTTGGAGCTCGGTTCCTAGTGCGACTCACTATCTGGCCCACAAACTGGAGTTTCTGGTTCTTAAGGGGGTAGTCACAGAAAAGTTTAAGGATTATCTATATGGGACTATATTCCAAGTATGGACGGATAACAATCCATTAACATATATTCTGACCAGTGCAAAGCTTGATGCCATGGGACGTTGATGGGTGACTGCTCTGGCCACCTACTCTTTTAATTTGCACCACTGGGCAGGCCACCAAAACGTGGAGGCAGATGCGCATTCCTGGTTGGCACCGCCCATGGGTCAAGATGTGATACCCCAAGAAACAGTCTGAGCACTATGTCATCTGCCTGCTTGAGAGTCGGTGGCCGGTGGGGGAAAAGCGGTGTGCACAAGCAAAATCCTGGGGATAATCCCTGAGGGAATCCCTCAGGCCTAGGTGCAGTAGACCACTTTGACCCTGACTGTCCTTCCTCAGATGCCAGCCACGGAATGGTGACAGGCGCAGGAGCAAGACCCTGATGTGAGGGATGTGTTATGGGCCTGACAGAAAGGGGAACAGTGCCCCTGCCCCCTTCCCGGAAAGAGCCTCACCTCCAAGGCCTGTATCCTGGCGAACGAGTGGGAGAAGTTGTGGCTTATTGACAGGGTATTACATTGTGAGATTTGAGATCCGGAGGGAAGGTCCCCGTTGCAACTAGTGCTACCTAAAAGTCAGTGAGAGCTCACCCTCTGAGCCCTGCATAATGACTTTGGCCACCTGGATGTGGAGCACATGTTAACATTGGCCAGGGAGAGGTTCTTTCGGCCCTGGATGGCTAAGGACATTTAAAACAATTGTAACTCTTGCGAGACCTGTGTAAAGACAGAGACTCTGCCCACAAGAACAGCATTCTTGCACAGCAGAGAAAGCTCGCAACTGCTAGAATTGGTGTGTATGGACTTTTTGTCAGTAGAAAGGGAAGGCGATCAAAAGAGTAACATACTTGTGATAACAGATCACTTCACATGGTACGCCCATATCTTCCTCACTTGTGATCAGATGGCTAGGACAGTGGCCAGAGTATTATGGGAAACATATTTCTCCATATTCAGGTTGCCCACCCAAATCCATTCGTATCATGGGCAGGACTTTGAGAGTTGCTTATTGAAGGAAGTATTCACCATTGCAGGGATAAAGAGATGCAGGACCACCCCACGCCATCCCCAAGGGGACCTGCAACCTGAGCGACTTAATTGCACGCTGTTGAATATGCTTGGCACCCTAAGGCACAAACAAAAGGCTGTACGGAGTCAACATCTGGCCCATTTGGTGCATGCTTATAATTCTAGTCACAACAACGCCACCGGGGCTAGTCCGTATCTATTGATGTTTGGGCAGTAACCCAGGCTCCCCATTGGCTTGTGTTTTGGAATAGAGAAGGGCTGTGATCAGCATGTGGCTCATGGGCAATATGCCCAACAACTAAGAGATCGTTTAAGAAGAGCCTACCAGTTAGCTGCAGATGTCGCAGGTAGAAATCAACTACGCCACAAGTGAGGCTATGATGCCACGTGCAAGAACAGGGTTTGAGTCAGGGGAACTAAGTGCTTCTACAGAACCACAGACTTACAGGCAAGCATAAAATCACTGTGTGAGGGAGAACTGAGACATACATTGTTGTCCAAAGGATGGGGGGCTTGCCTGTGTGGTGGGCCGGTAGGGGGTGCTCCTGCATTGAGCCACCCACCTCACTGTGCCCAAACACCTTCCAGGCTCCAAGTGTCTCCCTGGGGGTGTCTCACTTCTGGCTGACCCCCTTCCTGGAGCACGTCTGCTAGCTTGGAGTAAAAACTGCCACCACCCGGGGCTGGTCTTTATTTTGGCTCTGTGCACCCTGGGAAACACAGGCTGAGTAGCCCTCAAGGGTACTCGACTCATTTCAAGCACTTGGGGGTGCTTCTCTCAGTCAGAAGCACAAGTAGTGGTCTCTCTTGGTCAGGCAAACCAAGGGGACCCCAAGGCATAATCTAGACCCGCACACAATAAGCCTCCCACGCTAGGTACAAAGGAGAACTTTATTGGTTACAAGGGATAGGGTTGCAATAGGGTACAGGGTAGAGCAATGTCAGAAAAATCCCACAGAGCAAACTGGCATGGCTGGGTAGCCTTTGATCATGCATCTGAGTTCCTGCAAGCTGTATATCTAGTTAGATCTCAGGTAGCTGACTCACTCATCCAGAGGCAGGTGGAGATTCCCTCTGGAGGCAGGCAGTTCCTTGATCACGAGTTTTGAGAGAGAGAGCAAGTTTCAGATGGTGCAGCTCCTCTCTCTCTGAGTCTTCCTCATGGCTGCTGCCTCCTCCTCCTGGGCAGTCCTTAATTTATATAGCCCTTAGGACCTCATTTACCTGGCCCAATGGAGGCCAGCACCTGTTGGGTGTCAGCCAACCAGTTTGAAATGCATCACTGGGTGCTGGGCAGACTGGCAGTCTCTACCCTGTGAGGAGGAATTGGGGGGCAGGAATTAACCCCTGAGTCGAACAGGCCGGGGACGAAAGGGTTCAGGAACGTTTCGCCCTATTACTCCTTTCCTGTCTTGAATAAGAAATCCAAAGCCGATATAATGAAATAAATGCTTTACTTACAACACAACCGAAAAACCTCAACCTTAGGGAACCCAAGAGCTTTTGATTACCTATCCGCTGCAGACTATTCAATGGAAGCGTCCGGGGGGGAAAGGGAAAACCATGGAGCAGGTCCTCGGTGAGGGTGATCAGGCCTCCCGATGCTAGGTGTTGTCCTGCTTTTCCTTTCCCGGGCTTAGGTTTTATACTCCCCCAACGGCCAACCAGCTGAGATCTTACTTTCGCGCGGTTTTCAAGCTGCATGAGCCAGGGATTTTGCTGCATGCATGCTTTGCGCGGCTAATTGGGCTGCACCCGCTGTTTTCCCTTCCAGCGAGCGCGGTCTGCTGGCGTTTGGTCTCTATTCATCACCAATTATTTGTCCTGGGTCATGCTGGACAGAAACACTGACACTGGGCTAGAAGCTCTGACGTAACAGCAACACTGCAGTTTCCAGTACTCCCTCCACAGCTGCTTCAGCTCTTTAGCAGATGCTGTGCAGTGAGTGTGGTCTTCTGTAGGCGGACTACTTTGGATTTGTGCTATTAGAGCTGGGCAGGGATCACATTTCTCTTCTGCAAGGAAAAAAATAATTGTGCTTATCAAAATATTTTGACTCCAAATAAGGACTAAAAGTCAAAACTTGGATATTTTTCTGGAGCACTGACATACCTCTGTGGCTTGTTACTTAGAAGCCAGAGCAGCTACAACTCTAGGGTGGCCATCACAGGGGACATTCCAGTTTTCTGGTACTCTGTCTTTTGTTCTCTATTGAGATGAAACCTGACTTGTCTATGTCCCCTATTTTTCTCTTCTAGAGAAATAGAGAGGACATAAAGGTGTCCGGTTTCATATCAGTAGAGGACAGAAGACAACCAGACTGTCCTTCGCTAATGGGCACCACCCTATACAGCTTCAAGGCAGCCCCCAAGGAGATCCTGGAAGCCCGTGCAGCAATTACTCTAATACTTCTAAGACACAAACATCTAAGGAGCCTGGTGGCCTTGGCTACGTTTTAGACCTCTATATGGAAAGCTAAGAAAGTGGGTTGGAAGGCAAACTGGCAGCAAACTATCTAGAAGGGCACAATTTGAAAAATCATCACATTCCTGGTGGAAAATGGCTCCAACAGTTGATGGAGCGCAAGTAGGACTTGTGAGTCACCATGACACAGAGAACATTATGGCTACAAATTTCTGCTGAAGCCTGTATCACAGCAGATGCTATTGAGCTGTTCTAATGTTTCAGTTGTGGAGTTGAACCAAGAGACGGAAAACGGCATCCAGTGTCCGACGTCTTGTCCAGAACCAATCACACGTGTTCCAGGAAGGCCACGGGATCAACCTGCCGACAAAGGTAAATTGTGGGAAGGGAGATGCTGTCAGGAGAGGCCCAAAAGTACATGTTGGGCTGCCCTGGCCTTACAAAGTGCCGTTTCCCTTACCAAATATAGTTGGGCCTTGGATAAGGGACCCCCATGTTGGTGCTGTCACAAGGTCCAAAAAAAAGTTCTGAAAAGTTCTGAATGAAAGATTGTGCTCTCCTGGTCTGGTACTTTATTTGAAAATTGAAAAGCACTGGCCAAAAAGGAGAAAAATAATGGAAATTAAATGGAAATGTTTCCGATTACATGAAAGAAATGTTCAATTGATGAATACACAAAATATATTGGGTTTTTGACTGAATGATTTTTTTAAGATTTTGCCTTCTGTCTGACTTGAGGAAAGGTGCTCCTGTCTTTCCCCTGCTCACCTTCCATACTAGGGACAAGCTCTCACCTCCTTAGTCTAGTCGGGGCTGAAGGGATTGGTCTGGC
>JAGPOW010001296.1:1534056-1559109 GCA_030014935.1 Caiman crocodilus | reverse complement strand
TTTTTTTTTTCCCCACGGCTGCAACTCCACCCTTTCTCAGCAGCCACATTTGAGTGATTCAGTGACCTATCAGTTCCTTCCCACCTCGCACCCCTGTTCCAGCTGAGTCTAAACCATCTGTGGCAGAGCCCACTGGAAATGAGGGAGCAGGAAATCACCTTGCCAGGCCTCACACTACCAACTCCTCCAGAGCACCAGAGACTGACTCCTAAGCACGTTGGGCACAGAGGTATCGCACAGCATGGGGGTTGGGGTGGGCTGGGGGGCAGCTGTGGGAAAATAATATCTTCATCTTGGACCAGAACTCAGACTTTCCGATTTCTCTCTTTCACCACATTGAATACTGCAGTAGACATAGGGCATGGCTTTGCAATTACACCACATAGCAGAAGATCCTCCACTTGCACCCACTGCCAGCTCCTGAATCCCTAACCTCTTCAATTCTCCTTCCTATGATCATCTGGTTGTTTCTACCCTGCAAATTCTGTCTGCAAAGGGACCTTTTTTCTGTGATTTATCCCCCAAATTTGGCTCCCGATAACAGCCAGTGTCCTGTTCTGAAATTCAGGGGCTGAATCCTGCCCATGGGCAGACAGGAGCCAGGAACACTTGTCTCACGGGCTCTCGCAGCCTCACACAAACACCTCTGCCCAAATATCTGCATCTGCCTCTAGACCCAGCACCGGCTCTTTCTTCTCACACTGCATGAAGCATGCTTGTTTTAAGACTCTGGTGCTGTTCAAATACACTCTGCTGCAATTTTACTTTTCAGGTAGCTTTTCTGTGTGTTCATTTCTCTCCCTTTCTCCGATAGGGTTTCCCGTGGGATCTTCCTCATGGTAGCAGTAGAAATCTTTCGGACAGAAAATGGCCCTGGAAATGTAGAACCAGGCCCATTTTATTTTCTTGCGAGAAAATGAGGACAGTTTCAGCTACCAACATTTCTGTCCAAAAAGGATATTTATAAAGAAACTGGAGGAAATGGAGTTGGTTCAGAGGTAATGGAGAAGAGGTGAAAGCATTTACACGTAACATTTCTACTCGTAGGAAATGTAAAATGCAGGCAGCTCTGCTGAGATCTGTAAATGTATGCGCCCCGAGAAGCAGAGAGAAAAGGAACTTTCTGCCGCTGGGAACAGATTTCTCCAACAAATTTAGCGGGTTTAGTCCTCCCTGTCAGACGTTCGAACTTCGATGTGTATCTGTAACACGGTTTTCCATATGGTCTGTTGGTGAAACCTCTTACTTTTCTAGCGATACTTTTTTGTTTATTAATGGATTATGACCGTCTAACGAACTAGGTCTGGTCAAAAGCAAGGTAATGCAGTACATCGTTCTGGAATCCTCCTCCTCCCTCGGAAAAAGGAAGACGTGTTGGTATAAATGAAGGATCTTATAGCAAAATGATTTTTTTTTTCCTTTTTAAAGGTTTTTTTTATTTATTTTGGGAGGTGTGGGCTTTTGCCCTTTGACATTTCAGCCTAACTAGGACTGTACAATTGATTTATATTTTGGTAATAATACAGTGAAGCATTTTATCTCTTGACAAGAAAATTAAGCGTGAAAGATTTATTTAGTTTATTTGCTTGTCTTCATTTTTATTTTCAGCGTTTATCAAAATTCAAAAAAGTGACTCGTAAATTACCATCAGATGATGATATGCCTGTTTTATGATAATCTTTATTAACTTCATGGTGCAATTGTTCTAGTGGCGTGTTTAAAGTTTGATTACTTATTAATTTGGGCTTTTAAAAATGTATGAAATATTTTCTCCCCGGCAAATGAAAGTTTTGCCAGTTTTCTTGTGGCTTTCCAGCTGGATAAACTAAAAGAACTAAGAGATGGCGTTTTGGTACATCCAGTCAGCTTGTTTTGGTTAAGAATTTGGAAATTTCTTGAATTAAAGTTTCTAGTTCGGACATGTCCTAATGATTCGTTCCATGGAAATTTTGAAAAAAGAAAAGCAATTTGCCTCTAATGCAGAACACACAAAAAAATTCCTATTGTCACTTTTTTTGTCCTGAAAAAATACTCTGGTTTTAAAGGTTCATACTCCTAGGCATTTGCCTTTTTGAAGACTTTAGATAGAGTCAAGTCCTGTCCTATCCTGTCCTGTCATAATAATACAATGCCCAATACGAGCAGCTTGTTCTTGTAATCAAAGATATTTCCATGGATCTATTTTGCAATACATTTGGAAATTACCTGTAATACAGGTTGAGTGCAGTGTGTGACCCTGCCAACCCTGATATTTTATGAGCGTACAAGCCACCTTCAGTGATTCAGCTCCCCTTCTCCAAGGGGTGTCAGTGCACTTCTCCACTGCAGAAAGCGTTTTTGCATCAGCAAGATTGTACGAAAGCCTGGTCTGTGGCCCCGCCGTATCTGTTAGTATAAAAGATGCTTTTATTCTGTTTTGATGTCTAAGTGACTGATGTAATCAAGGAGCAGAAGAAACTCTCTGAACAAGTGATAAAGCTCACCCAGCAGCTAAGGTCCTGCCAAGCCCTGAACCCAGGCTTTCTAGCCCCTGCAGAGGAACAGCTAAGTCAAAGAGGTAAATGAAGAGGTGGATGCTGCTCTCTTTCCTGGGCAGATCTAGATCTGTGTAGGAGGCCGTTTTACCACTGCAGAGGGTCCTGCCCCCTCCCCGATCCCTCCACCCCCCAAAGACGTGTTGCCTTTGTACGAAGGAATTCTCTAGGGCTGCCCCCTCCACTCTGTGCCTAACGCTGTTCTTTCACTCTTGCTCCCCACTACTGCGGCTGGCGCCCCTTACCCTTGCTGCCAATTCCTATCAACATCACATGCTTCAAGGGAGCATGAGAAGCAGCTGGTGCAATAAAGGGTCAGGACAGAAAGAGCAGGGAGGGCTGGGGCAGTGGGAGGTGACTTGCATGCTTACCCTTGCCATCAGTTCCTATGGACTGCAGTGACAAGAGACGTGTTGAGCGAAAGAGAGAAATTGCACAATGCCCCCAACACCTACCCCTCATTATGCTGCTGCCCCTTTCAGTCCAATCCACCTTGCTTTTATTCCTCCTTCCAGCTGGGAAGAATCTAGACTTTCCTTTGGAAATGGACTTCCCTCCCTTCGTCCTGCCCCCATAGGAGCACTCAGCAGCAGTAGGAGGGTCTTCCATAGGGAATGGGGTTTTTTTAAACCCTAAAAAAGATTATGCCAATTGGTCAAAACTAATGATATTCCTGACACCTCAATGATTTTTCCATCTTGGAAGAAAAAGATGCTGAAACACTTAAAAGGTATTGAAAGGAAACATTTTACCCCCGTTCTCCCTGTTTTGTTTTTTGATGATCCCCCACCTGCCAGTTCAAACTTTTGAAATGAAAATAATCTGAGCTAAACTGATTGAAAAGGGGACGGGAGGAAAATGCAACCTGGAGAGCTAACATGCTCCGTGTAAACTTTTTTTTCCCCATGTCTCAGTGCTGAGGACAAACCCCAACTCTTTGATCCTGTTGGGGCAACATGGCAGTGACTGTGCGACCTGTCATGTGTCCATACAGGTGAGGAAGCCAGCATCTGCTGGCCCCTCTATGGCCACAACTACTGTTTCTGGAGGGGAAAGGCCCGTGCCCCTTCAGAAGTGTGATACTAGAGCTCCACCTTGTTTGTGGGTCTCATAAAAGCAAGCGGTAGATGTAAAAGAGTAAGGAGAGTGTGAAATCCCTCCATTGCTGATGGTAACATCCCCAGCACAGGCTCCATAGTGCAATGCAGTGGGCTAATCAGTAGTATGTGCTTGTTCCAGGGAAGTGTCCAGCACGCTGGAGTCACAGAAAAGAAAGATCCTATCTTTTTTCTCCTGAAAACAGAGTTTGGGAACAGTGTAAATCCTTTTGCATTACTCAGTCGGCTATGCTGATCACAATTGAAAGCAAAGAGGAGCAGGTGAGTGGGTTTCCTTCATTACATTCATGCAAAACCACCAGATGAATGAAACCAGAGAGGAGCAAGGTCCTGGGAGAGGAGTTCTGGCACCGGTTTCACAGGGTAATCCCCAGAGGAGTATTCGGCATGCCTGTGGGTCTTTACACTTCAGTACAGATTTGAGAGGTTAAACATGCGTGTCTTTAACTATTATATTTCCTACCAAGTCTAGAGTGTGTCTCTTTAGTGGGGTGTGTTATTCTCTGGTGCTATCTGTAGTGCATCACAGAATTAACACAGCTTTGCTGGCACTAGCCCTTCTGCAGGTGGAAAGAAATTATTACCCCAGAAGTGGAAGGGAAGGGAAGGGAGCTGAACAGTCATGTCCAGTCTGTTTTCAGTCTCCAAACCAGCCAAGGAAGCATGTGGGATGTAGTAGGACAGCAGTCTTCCCCCTCAGTGCCCTGATGCTCGAAGAGCAACTGCGCTTGAGAAAGTCTCTTCCAAAGCCATTTGCAGAGAGCAATGGCCGAAAATCTAGCCAAGGGTGCCATCTAGGCTCAGACTCCTGTTTACGGTGATAAAGTCTGATTAGGATTTAAAAACATTTTTTTTTTTTTTTGAGGAAAACGGATTCAGACTTTAAAATTATTGACAGATCCCCATATACAACATAGGGCTATAATCATCCATAGCTGTCCAGTTCACCAGTCTGCCCTTAAACCCTGGTGGAAAAGGATGAATCCAGGGCCCTCCGTTCACTCATCCCTCATTTTAGGAGCCCTGATGAGACAAAGAAGTAGTTTTGCTGCCATCTTGAGGACAGTGTTCTCCAAATTAAAACATTTGGCCTAGTAACAAGCCCAAGACTTCCTGGTAATATATAGCAAAGCTAAGAATAGATCCCTGATCTGAGAGCATCATTGCTCAGCGGGGAATTTAGCCTCTCATTCCCTCCCGACATTGCTGGGGGAGTGGGTCACACAGCAGGCTCCTCGCCCTGGCAGATGGCAGCTGTAAGGTGCCCTGAGAGCTGAAGAAGGTGAAGCTCTTCATAGCCCCCATCATATTTTAAGCCTCTCAAGTTCTGCGCTGGCACAAGAAGTAAATGTCAGCTTTCCATCTGACACTTTTGTAGCAGTTAAACTAGTATAAATGACATATCTTCACGTAAGCCTGCTGGGAATATTTATAAACAGTCAGTCACAACGTTTGTAACTCAGATTTGATGTCAGGAAGGTCCTCGCAGCAGGTTTCCCCCCTGCATGATCGTGCAGGCAGACCTCTTTGCAGGCATGCTGGGCAAACGCTGTGCTATTACAGGGGGTCATTTGTCTTCACGCAGAACTTGGAGGGGAAAGCAGTTATTTTATATCCTTCCACTACCCGAAACCAGCTAAGCAGGGTTTAATGAAATGTTATTGATAGAAAACAAAAGACACTTCTCAGTTGCATCTCAGCCCGTAATATGAGGTTCAACGAAACGACAGGGCCGTGAAAGGAGCAGACGATGACAACAGAAGCAAGACTTCCAGCTTCGCTGTGTGGAGGATGTCTAGACGAAGACTGAGAGCTGTATCGTTGCTGCCCAGAGAATTTACCTTTCTCTTTTACCCTGCTCTTCTGCAGAGCTTCGTAATAAGGGAGTCGTTTCTGTATTCGGAAGTGCGCCACGGCCTCCCATATTACTACCCGTTCTGGATCGGATTGTCACACAACGCTGAGACGCAGAAGTGGGGCTGGGTGGACAGCACAGCTCTCTCCCCAGGCCTGTAAGTCTATCTCACTAGGAACTGAAGTCCGGCACTAACCCCAGTGCGTGATTCACCGTGAAACTGGGGGAATCGGACAGTGCCAGCTAACTGGGACTGTGAACGTTACTGGGGAAACAGTGAATGACAGACCCCACCAGAGGATGCTGGCTCCAAGCCCTGGCTTCTTGTAACCTCTCATGCTCCCATGAGGCTGATACCTGAGCAGCTCTAACTCCCTGCATTTCTATTGGGTCTTTCATCCTGACAGATCCCTAAGGACCTAATATGTGTAAGTCCCAGAAAGTGGTGCTAGACCTCTGGAGAAACAAATCCCACCCGAGCACCTACAATAGGGAAAGCCACTGGCAGTCTCCCTTCTGTTGGAGGCTGCAACCAGATGCAGTGGTGTAATGTTGGCTGGGGATGGCGTGCTGATCACTCGCGTCATCCTGCACCTCTGGGGGTGTTCTGCGGAGCTCAACGCAAAGGCCAGATCTGTGCCTCATGAACTCTATACCCATGTCCTACTATGGGTATTTCCCATTCTTCTGGGCTGCATGGGGGTGGGAAGTCCCTCTCTCCCTTCCCCTGCCCCTTCACCCCTTTTGCTATATGTGCCAGGGTTTCTTTAAGCCTTCTTCACAGGCATTGTGTACTGGCTGCAGCCAAGGCTGGGGATGTTGACTGGGGTGGGGCAAAGTTCCTGCTGGGACTGAATCCCAGAGGTTTCTGGTGAGATGGTCTTGCCCCTCCACTCATGTCCAGACCAATCACCATATTTGGGATGAGGAGGGAATTTTACCCCATGGTCAAATTGGTATGGACTGTGGGGGGGTTTGCCTTCCTCTGTAACAGGGATCTCTTGAGCAGACTGTAATAACTTTTACAGCAGCAGGATGTTGGCCACCACAGTCCCCCTGATTTATATGGGGCAGGTTAGGATGTTATGCCTGGTGTTGTGTCAGAAGTGACTGCAGAGTTTTGCTACAAATTGAGGCAAGGAATATGTATGGGATCATTTAGCTAGAGATGCA
The DNA here is from genome assembly GCA_030014935.1 of Caiman crocodilus. NCBI lineage: Eukaryota > Metazoa > Chordata > Crocodylia > Alligatoridae > Caiman > Caiman crocodilus. The sequence continues at coordinate 1,552,429 of JAGPOW010001296.1, read as the reverse complement.
GGGGGCTGGATGAAATGATCTGTGGAGGTCCCTTCTAGCCCTTCTCTGTGAGTGCATGATATACAGGCTTTGTTACAGGAAATGCATAAGGATTACTGGACATCTTCAAAAACGTATCGTCAATCCCTGGATCACCTTCTGCTTGCTGCTGCCTGGTGACTGACTCCAAAAACCCAACACTGCAGGGCTCTGGCAGAATCATAAAAACTCCTTATTGTGCCAAAATAATTTTTTATCAGTCTAAAAATATAATTAAAAAAAAAAAAAAGGCTGTTCACATTTCTCTGGCAGGCCGACATACCAAAATGAAAGGAAAAGATTGTCAGTGTTGGATCAAGTCAGTCAGAGATTACTTGGTGGGGAAAAGGAAGTCTGTTTGCTCAACTGGGCAAGATAACTTGCAGAACTAGATGATAACTGCTTCAGCATCCTCTGCTACCCTTTCTATAAGCACCAGGGACTCCTAAACCCAGTGCCCGGCACAGCCTGCGTGGGGATGCAACTATGAGCTTCAAATTTTATCTTTGCGTTCTAGGTTTTCCCTCCCAGACTCCAGTAATCTGACTCGTCAGGGTGGGGCTTGTGTGTACTACCAAGCTGGGGCACCTAAGGCTGGAAGCTGCCGAGAAGGTCGATTCTGCATCTGTGAAAAGAAGAACAATCCAGCAGGACAAGGTCATCTGAATTAACCCACCAGACTAATGGTGAGCGAGAATGCATCTAGGAGACTGCTGCGGCAGGCAGGGGAGCGTGGAGCTTGCACATAGAAAAGGAAAACACTCACAAAAGCCTGAGGCTTTGTACTGCCACTTGCAGGGGAACAGCACAGACCTGAACTGCAGCATGGGCAAGTGGGACTGCCTGCTTGGCAAGCTATTAAACCAGAAATACAGACAAATTCAGACTCTGTGCTGGTCACTTTCTTCTATCTTGTCTCGTTTCACATGACTGTGGCTGGGATGCAATCTTGCCCCTGCAGCTGGACTCTGCTGAAGCCAGAAGAGATGTGACGTTTCTGCTTACATCACATCACAATGGGTACTCTGCTTTAAACTGTGGACGCACAGTACCGACACCAGTGTGATTTACACCAGCATAGTTTTATATCTGATTTTTTTCAGGATTGGTCTGCTCCTTTTTTTTACACTGGCGTAAAGGCCAGCAGTCCCATACACATGATGCATTAATGCTAGTATAAAAAAGCAGTAGATTTATAACATACAGCCTTAAACTGGTGTAACTCAATTGAATCTGGAAAGATCAGGGATAAAACTGTACTATGGGACACTAGTGTTGGTGCATCCCAAGAGAGACTTTTGCTAAAGGCAACAGGCTATTACTACTTGTTTCCGCTCACCCCCCACCTCTCACCCAGCAGCACAGTACAAAGGAAACTTGCAATGTGCACATGCATCTGCCCATTACCAACTAGTTATAATAAGTAGTGGTGTAAATGTGCCATCTATCTCAGTCCAAAATCTTCCAGGCAGCAAGACACATGGCAGTGCCCACCACTTTGGAAATGACAGCAGCAAGGCTCAGGGCCAGGAGGCAGCCATGGCCAGTGCAGCCAGAGCCGGGAGGCAGCTGTGGCTGGTGTGGCATCGAGGGCTGGCATGGCCAGGGCCAGGAGGCGGCCAGGGCCAGGGCTAGGAGGTGGCTGGGCCAGCACAGCACTGGGCAATGCTGTTCCCCCCCTTGACCCTTTCCCCTCCCCCCTCAGACTTTCCCATGGCTGGCTTCTTCAGGGCAGGGGGCCCCCAAAAATGGTGGGCTGGCCCTGATTTGGGGCATGTGATCCTCAGTGCTCAGTTTCTTATTGCTGCTGAGTGTTATAAGCAACATGTTGTGACCTGAAAGTGAATGTGAACCAGGCCAGAAGCTGCCTCTCTCCCAAGGCTCCCCTCTTCAGCCTGGTGCCAAGCTCAGGATGCTGCTGGTCCAGGTGGTGGTAAAGGCTGCACCAGAAACAATGAAAAACAAGAAGAATTATCCAGGATGGGGAGGTCACATTTCTCAAGTTCACCTCCACCCCACTCAAGGCACAAGAGCCCTTATAGGTGCTGAATACCTGCATGACCCATGAACCCATCCTGGAGCTGCAAGTGTCCGGGTCCTTCTACCATCCATTTCCTCTTATCCAGGGTCTAAGACCTTCTCCCGCAGACGGCAGCAGCAACAACTAAATGTGCTGAGCATACAAGATGCATGAGGTCTCCTCTATAGTTCTTGTTTTTGCCACTCTGGCATTCAAGAACCGCTGCCCACTCCAGAACTTAACACTGAGAGTGTGGGGAAAGACCCCCAGCACCAGACAAGTACGACATTGCAGGGGGAAGGACAGCCACAGAGGGCTCAGCTTAACAAACCCCAAACCTTAAGGCTCCAGCACAATTCTGCTGCCCCTCAGTTTAATAAAATGTTGCAGCCGCCCAACTTTCCACGTGCATAATCAAGAACAACTGTGGAAGGTTGCCTGCTCTGGAATATGGACCAGAGCCCAGGGGGTGCCTATCCTTGCAGAGGCTGCACTGGTCTCCCACAGCAGGACCTTGGCACACAGTGGCCTGATCCGATGGGCTGCTCCCCCACTCTCTTCGGGGCCCTGCACCTATGCCAGTGACTGCCAGCAGCTGGGGGTAGTGAGTTGGCCCTGGAATGAATGCCAGGGCTGGTGGTGAATCTCAGGCAGCCTGATCCCCGTCCCCTCCTGCAGTGATGGTCTCTAAAAAGGCCCTCCCGGACACCTTCTTGGCTTCTTGGACCATGGGTTAGTGGCTCCTACATGCCATATCTCCTATTCTGGGTCTCTCCCACTCCCCAGTGCCTCCCAATCAATGTGCGGTGTGGAGAGTTCCCCTACTGCTGCCATCCAGCCCCCACGGGACTATTGGGCATGTCTCCTCAGCGAGGAGTCCCTGGAGCAGGGCTCTCCATGCTGGGGCAGGGATGGTAGCATGGTCTTCCTGGATCCAACATCATGGGCTCCATGACCCGATCTGGGGGCCAAATCCAGTCCACTGAGGAATTTCGCCCTGCCTGTGGCAGGTCCCTCAGTCCTGCCTAGCCCAGGTGAAGGGGGCAGCCTGGGCCATGGCACATGTGGCCAGTCCTGCTACCCCTGAGCATGCAGTGGGACTGGGGTGGTGCAGCAGCTGGACTCCATTTCCCATCAGGCCCAGCAGCCTCCTTCCACCTGGCAGGGCCATCAGACCTGCACACGCTGCCAGGGCACCGGACCTGTCTTCCCCACACCCACCACTGGGGGCAGGACCCATGTACACAAGATGCATGGCCAGGCGAATTGGATGCGGCTGTGGGCAGGTGAGGAGCGGTGGAAGGCAAAAAGAAAGGTAGGTGGGCTGCAGAAGTCCAGGATCTTGGGGCAGTGACCACATGAGGCCAGGGCTCTCAGCAAAACTGCAATCCACTGCCCGCACACCCCTGTGATGGGCATGGGCTCCACAGGTGGGGGCATGTGGGGAGCAGATCACAGCTCTGCCCTGGCCCTGGGCCCACACTGTCACCACCCCAAGATCCTGGACCCAGCCCCATCCTGTCAGCTTGGCCACGCGACCTGCCCACGTGGATCCACTCTCTATGGAGACCCTGGGATCACAAGGTGGTTACAGTGGGACTGGGGCAGAGCTGTGATCTGGTGCCCACACACTCCTGTAATGGGAACCAGTTCTGCGGGCAGGGGCACGCAGGGAGCAGATTGCAGCTCAGCCACAGGCTCCATGATCCTGGCTTTGTTCGCCTGCCCCACTCCCAAACACCACTCCCCTCCTGCCAACAGCTCCAACCCATATCGCGGGGTTTGGCGAGCTGCTGCACAACAGCTCAACAGACCTCCCCGTGTAGCCTGCGGGCCCAAATAATTGTTCAACCCTGCCTTTCAGGCTGAATTTTTGCACTGTCTCTGTATGGGGATACCTGGAAGCTGTTCAGAAACTGCAGCAGTTGCATTTTATAGGACCAATCTGCCTGTACTTAATTACAAGCAGCACAGTCCCCTCTCCCCCATATCCCCCAGCTCCATCAGCTGCACTGGCTTCAAGGCTGCTCTCAGATATACCCCTACCAGTCACTTTTGACCCCCCAAAATTATCAGTGCTTTGAGTCCTGTGGCCCTGGCACCCTCTCACATAATTCCAGAGCAAGTGAGATTAAGAATACTATTACTGGCTAATGGTTGAAGGAATCAAATATTTCTGAATCCTAGGACTGAGGAAAAAAGATTGGAAATACCCTGCCTACAGCTAGTGGGGTCACTTTGCAGTGATCTATAGCTAGAATAGTTTTGAAGCTTTTTGCCTGGAGAAAGAAAATTGATTTTTTGTCATTGTTTTTTTGTTTGGTTTTTTTTACTTGGATTTATAGTAGTTTCTGCATTTCCTGGACATCAGAAAGCCTTGGCAGAGTTTGAATTAAAAAAAATAACAGGTATCCAAGCATTGAAATGAGTCTGGAAAACTAAAGAGATTTTTCGGCATACTGCTAATATTGTATCACTTTACCTCTCCTATTTCAGTGTTAATGGTACAGCCACCCTTAATATTGATGCTATTATACTGAGGCAAATGAAGTTAGGCTGCCAGATCCATTTCTTTGTGTACAGGGGAATAAGAAAAATTGGCAGAAGGTACCTTCATACTCTTATGGCTGCGTCCAAGCTTGGGTTTTTTAGCATGCCAGTAAAAACATCACCTCTCCAAACTGGTTTAATTATCCCAATAATTTTTTTTTTCTAGATTTGGTCTTATCATGGATCTCATTAACTAAGAAATAAATTTGTAACAAGGCACTGTTGATCTCATGGTGTAACAAGAGTGGGGCACCCAGGACAGCTGCCCCAAGCACTGACTGACTTAGGAAGTGGGGAGGAGCAGAAAAATATCACAATCACACAATCCTACTGGCTTCGTGGCAGCAGCCAGAAGTCCCTGCTGCCTCCATGTGGCCCTCTGCCCCAGGTATCTAGGGCGTTTGCACACATGATGCCATTAACATGTATATGTGACAAAAAAAGAAGTCACTTTGTGCGGCTTAATGGCCTCACAGTGCACACAGGCAAGACTCTGGGAGGTTTTAAATGACTTTGCATCATTGCACATTGCAACAATGCAGCTGTCACCTCGCCCTCTGGCCCCGGGAGAGGCACGCAGGCTTCACAGAAAATAAGGAGCCTGCTGAAGGCAGAAGCAGCAGGGGACCCAATCCTTTTTTTGGCAGAGACTCCTTGCCTCTCCCTCTGCTGGGGTGGTGAGCTGCAAGCAGGCCATGTAGCCCCTTGAGCTATGGGGGAACCAAGTCTTTCCCTCTGTGATAGCAGTGGTGCCGCCTAGGGCCACCCAAGTGGGCTGTGAGTCGGGCTCCTCGCTGTAGCAGGACAGAAAAATTGCAACTTATTCTGTGGCCCACCATTTCAATTTAGGGAGGTATAGAATAAAACCTTGGGGATTAAGCCCCTGTCACATATACAAATGCCAGTAGCTGCTCTGTTACCCCTCTGGCTGTTTTTATTTTGAAATACAATGTTGCAGTGCTCTGGCTTTCACATTACTGACCAAAGCGCAGCACTTGAAATAGCGCCGAATAAAAACCAAAAACCTCCCAGAAATTCAGCTTCTTCGGCTGCAGTAATGATGCCAACCCTCAGTGGCACCACTGTGCAAGGAGCTCACAAGTGTCTATACTTCTGAGGGCGCTTCTGCAAATTATTAATTTTATAGAGTAATCTTACTGCTGATCAGATCTGTTCAGCTCCAATCCAGCTCCCCCAGAAATGAGCAGGAATATTGTCTACCAATTGCAAAAAAGATGGAGGGCAGTTGGGGGTGTGGGGCGTTAAATAAATGTTATAGCTGAAAACATTTCTACTTCTAGAAACCTACCAACCGCAGAAAAAATATAGCATGTTGACTTTCATGCGTAGCGTTTGGGACGAGATTCTCAGCAGAGGTAAATTTGTGTAGCTAGAAATCACTAGAGCTGCACTGATTACAAGGATCTTTCAACGTTGATGCCAGTGTGTTTTAAAAACATATATATTTTTCTGAAGAGTCCGAAAGTCATTTAATAATAAAAAGGCAGGCTTCCTTGTACATTAAGGAAGACACATATGCAGTATGTTATTTTAGAAAGAGGACTTTCTAAAATCCTGGATTTCCCAAAAGGGGGTGTAGAAGCAGCACCTGGCATTGCAGGGATGACTGCACCCTTGTGCTATCAGCCTCAATCCCTCCCCCCCACCCCCCGAATACAGGTGGTGGGGAAAACTCCAGAGACTTGTAAGAAGTCCCCAAAGCAGGTGAAATTTCCCCCGTCCTTCCCGCTTTGTGCCCAGAAACACTTTGCCTCCCCTTTCCTGCCTGCCACTGCCGCTGTCCTGAGCAGGCGGGGAAGCACTACAGCCACTTCTGCCCACCCCAGCAGGGATGTGTGGGGGCTAGCCTCAGCGGAGAGAAACAAGGAACCAAACATGAAAGGCATAGGGAAAAAGAGGTCACAAAAGTTAATCCACTGCAAGAAGACAAACAAGCCTGCGGCAGAACACTTCAGACTTCGGCCCCGCTGGACACTTCATTGCTGAACTCAGGATTGCTGTTCTCAAGAAGAAAAAAAATTAAAAACTACTTTGAACGGAAAACTGCAGGGCAAGAAATCATCCACAAACTGGATTGTGTTAAATATGGTTAAAAGCGGGAGTTGGGACTGGGGATACTTATCTCATTACCTGGATTACTTTTTGTGACCCACTTTGTTCCTATGGGCTTAATGCTTGCTTGTTTGTCTCGCTAAGTGCTGCCCTCTCCTTCTCTTCCCCCATCTCCACTCGCCCCTTGTCTTTTGTACTCTAATTTCTCTCCCCTCCTTATACTCTGCTTTCCGCTTGTCCTTTCAAGCATCCAATGAAGTGAACTTCAGCCCACAAAAGCCTGTGTGTTGTCTCTATATAGGTGAACTCTATAAGCTATATAAAGGTGCATACCTTCTCTGCCTTCCTGCAGCTACAGAGTACAGACAGATTCTAACTCATTCTTCATGGTAACACAATTTGGGGACAGATGTGTCAGGCTGCTGATGACACAGAGGTGAAGAAGAGCTAGAAGTCCAGGGGCTTGGGCTACATGACTGTTCGGGTCCTTTGTCAGCCTTATGGTTCTATAAATACATCTTCTTTTCTTTTAAATATGGCTTCATTGATCATTGCAGAGCTGTAGTGAAGCCGGTGTTAAAAAAGTGCTATTGTTCTTATTCTTCTGTTCCATTATAGAATATGTCATTTCTGGAAGTGTCCAAGCTGCACACAAGGTATCAGCTGCTCAATGGGAGGTTCATATAGAAACATTAAAAATACAAAGCACGAATATGTCGGGGTCATGATTCTACTGCTTTACCTGCAGACATTTTGGTATGTACAGAGCCAGAGAAAGTAAAAAGACATAGCCGTAATGCAGCATGCATTCTGTCAAAACAGAGCAGGTCAAGACTCCAGTGCCCCCAACAAGCCAGGGGATGCAGAGGAAACACGCTTGGGAGGACCAGGCCACAATGATGTAATGTAGAAGGATGCTCCAGGAAAAAATTCCTGATGGGGCATTGCCTTGCTTCCAGCTAAGCCCTGTGCTTAAATGGCCCAAAGGACTTCACATATATTTTGAGCGCTAGGGCTAGAGACAGAAATTACACACAAACCAGTTCAAATCTGTAGCACAGAAGAGCTAAGCACAGACAGTCAAAAAGCCCAGGGCTGAATCAATTCAATCTTCGAGGTTAGTCTAAGCCATGCAGATTGAACCAATAAGCAAATGAACAAATGTTCGCTTTCGATTCTGGGAATGCAGCCACATGCCTTCCCTAACCCAGGCCAGAAGCCAGGAGATACTAAATAGAGCATGCCTCCCTGCTTGACTGAAGCAGACAGCTTGAGCCAAGGCTAGCCCATCCATCCTGCGAGGGGGGCGGTGGGGAGGTGCAAAGCATCCCAGGGCGCTGCAGGACTGAGTTAACTTGACTCAGGAGAGGATCTGGGACAAAAGTTTAATAATCAATTTAACCTAAAGCAGTCAAGTCTGGTACTATATCTACCCAGCTTTATTACCTTAAATGAGTTTCAGACATTTTAAAGCAGCTTATGTGCACTGGACTTCTGTTGTGTTACAGATTTGAGCTGGTTTCCAATCACTTATATCAGTTTGTGCGTCATTTCTGTCCCTAGCGCAGAAGTTCAGTCTAATGCAGTAATGTGCAACTTTTTGGCCCCGAGAGCCAGATGCATGGCACAGGGCCCATCTATGGGCCAGATAGAGCCCTAGAGCTAGCACCTCCCCCTCCCATCAGGATTAGGTCTTAAGGACCCAGCACTGCCCCCTCTTGTCCCCTGCACATCAGAATTGTGTTTTAGGAGCATGGTGCCACCCTCCCCTGCTCCCCCTCCCCCCCAAACATACACACCAGGATGTCCTGGGGCTCAGCACCACCTCCACCCAGGCCAGCCCTTTGCACTGGGATCAAATGCTAGATCCAATGTGCAGGGCCTACAGGTCCCTATGGGTCTTTAGATTTGGCAGCAGGGGAGCAGTGCTACCACTCCCCTGCCCCCAAATTCCCAGACCTGTAGGAAGCCTCACAGGCTGGATAACATGGGGACGTGGGCTGGATTGAAGCACCCCTCTCATCTAATGATTACGGTGCTCCAGTGTCTACAGACAGTGGCCTATAAGGCACTGATGCAACTGGCATCACGATCAGGGGCCTTAAGCTCTGCAGCCTGAATGACCAGGTACACCTATTTAAAGGGGGTCAACTGAGGGCAGCTTTCAGCACAAGTCTAGAGTAGGGTTTGAGCCTGCACTTCTGGAGGAGCAGAAAGACAGCCTAATCATTCTTGCCACCATATGCCAGCATTTGGTTTTGCAGCCCGCATTGAAAACCAATGGCCCCCAGTCATCTGGCATGTTTTGAAAGCCTGAACCCTGCAATGCCCCGAATTCTGTGGGAATTGATACTTACAGATGTGACCATGCAAATCCAAAGTCCTTCACAGTCCCACATACTGAGCTTTTCTATGCATGGTTCTTTTAAGAGGGATTAACATAAAATCACCATTTTTAAGGTGCATTAATGGTGCGCACATGTGGACATGTGCCATTAATGCACTTTAAAAATGGTGAAGTTAAGCTAATCTCAAGTATCAAATTTAGGCTGGTGTATCTAAGTTGCATTAGCCCATGTGTAGACACTTAATGCGCATCAAAGCAGTGTGCATCAATGAACACACACCGCACTAATGGCCGTTAGCATGGCTACACACAGGCCAATGCAACTTAGCTATGCCAGCCTAAATTTAATGTGCCTTAGCACATCTATGCTTAGACACACGCCTACATTGCCCTAATGCACCTTGAACAAAGACACGTTAAGTTTAGCCTTGCATAGGCACACCCACTGCAAGGTAAAATATAGTATAACAATACCTTCAAAAACAGTTTGGCTGAACATGTCTGAAATCTCCGTACTCTAAAACTAGTTAAAAGAATCGCTTTAAAAATAAATCTATTAGGATTAGCTGAGAAAGGTTAGATCATTTATAACTCAAAAATACAAAAATGAAAATCTCTGTGACAAGTTTTTCATTAGACCTCCTTGAGATCTATGAAATGAGCCATGACTGCACAATATCCCTTCAAGCATCATTGAACTAAAGGTGCATATAATATCCTGATTGGGGAAAATACATTTTTCCAACATTCCCTACCACAAGTACCTGAAGAGATTGTACTGATTTTTTCCTATTAAAATCCAGTTCTGTCCAACCTGGAAAATTTCAGCCCAAGAGGTTTTGGTGTGAGAAAGTGACTGGTAGCTGAAATAGCAGGTTTATATAATGGAAGTGGGAATACACCTGAATATAACAGTGATACCTTCAATAAGACATGATGATCACTCAGTGATATTTAGCTGATGGTTCCTATTCATTTCTGCCTACATATGCTGGAGAGAATGTAGGGTCTTTCCATATGATCTTTTTCTCATGCAAACTTTCATGCAAAAAAAGATAAGTCAATACATTTTAAGAGTCTTCCTCTGTATAATTATAGTAAGTCCTGAGTGCTGCAGTTCAGGCTGCTTACCTTGGGAGATAGCATAACATAATTTGAAAGCTGCTGCAGGAGCTTAATGACTTATTATAACTAAATTTTACATCAAATCCTTCTATGTAGGTAAGTGTTGTTAGATAGATTGAGGAGGGTGGCGGGGTATAAAACCAGTTAGGATGAGTTCAATATAGTACTCAGGAGAGGTCAATTAATGCAGTATATTTTAGGAATCTATTTTAAAATGATATTTAATTGCTTATTTGGAACTGCTGTGTAGCACCTCTGTACCCAGAATATCTAGCCAGCGCTGTGCTTGTCACTCCATAATGACAAGTTTTCAACTGAATGATGGCTTGTTACTGTTAACAGAGCTGTCAGCAATTACCATAAACCACAGATTTGGGGCACACAAAAATATCACTGTTACACAGCTCCTTTGTCAGCCAAGGAAACTTGCTGCTGAGGACTGTGTGTGTCACACTGGAGCGAACACTGGGTGACGTGCTGTGGATCAATCTTGGTTCAAGGGATCTATTTTCTCCGTTGTCAGTTTCTACTGTTCTGTCCAGCACTACACGGCAGGGTCACTGAGAAATTAAGCAGCTTCTTAGGTTGCTAATGCTGTAGTTTCAGAGACTGCACCTGAAATAGAGGGAGACATACCAGAAAATACCAAGGATGGGAGAGCTAATTTTTCCCACTCAGCTTCTGTGGGCAGGAGGAGAGGCACATCTGGGGGCGATGAGGGGGAAAGTTCGACAGCTGTACAGGAATCCTCCAGCGATGATGACAAAGGGAAGGGCATTCCCATAATGGAGATCCAAATAGGTACTCATGTCCTGAGACAGTGGCAGCGTGGCAGAAAACCTGAGGTGACTAGGGGAGAACTCAGGTTTCATTACGGGAATGCCAGAAGCACGGGAAATAAACAGGAGAAACCCGCAGGCCTTCTGGTAGACAAGGAACTTGATCTCATTCAGTTGACAGAGATCTGGTGGGATGACACATATGATTGGGCAGTGGATATCAATGGCTATAGGCTTTATAGGATGAATCAGGTTGGGAAGAAGGGAGGAGGTGTAGCCCTCTATGTGAAACAGTGGTACGTCATCCTGCCGGCCATGTTTGATAGCAGGGAAGGGTCCCATGAGACACTCTGCATAAAGATACAAGAGTGATCAGGAGAAGGAGACCTGGTGGTGAGACACAGGTGATACTACAGGCCTCCCTCGCAAGAAGAGGAGAGGAATCAGGCATTCTCTGAGAAACTGACTGAGGCAGCCAGCACCAAAGATATGATTGTCACAGGTGACTTCAACTACCCTGACATCTGTTGAGAGGACCACTCAGCCAGCTCCAGCTGGTCAGCCAACTTCATGGCATCTAGAGATGATCTGTTCCTGACACAGGTTGTGGAAGGGCCTACTAGGGGTGAGGCCACTCTGGACTTAGCACTGGGCAAAGGGGAAGGACACGATAGGGAACCTGATGATTGGAGGTACTCTGGGTGACAGTGATCATGATTTGATTAGGTTCACCATCCACCACAATGGTGCTTACTTACGGGGGCAGTTCTCACCGCCCAAAAAGAGGCCATCCCTATGCAGACAAAAAGCGGGAAAGGAGCCAAGAGACCTGCATGGCTCAATGAAGATATTAAGGAACTACTGAAATAGAAAAAAGAGCCTTACAAGCAATGGAAGAATGGCTCAGCAACCAGACGGGAGTGCACTTATATTGCCAGGGTCTGCATGTATGAAACACAAAAAGCCAAGGCAGGCATGGAGATCAAGCTGGCAACTGAAATAAAGGACAACAAAAAGTCCTTCTATAGACACATAGGGAGGAAGAAAAACAAAAAATGGGCTCCACTGTGAGACCCCTACTGAATATGGAAGGGCAGCTGACAGTTGATCCCCACAAAAAGGCAGAGCTCCTAAATATATACTTCACATCAGTATTCCTGAAATCAAATGGGGGCTATTTACCTGTCCACAGGCCCAGGGCACATGGGGAAGATAACAGACTACATGAAATCAGCCTAAACAGGTGAGGGATACAAGAGTGAGGGAACTCCTACAACACCTGGACATTTTCAAGTTTGCTAAACCAGATGACCTGCATTCAAGAGTCCTAAAAGAACTGGCTGAGCTTATAGCAGGGCCACTGGTAAAGTTGTTGGAAGAGTCATGAAATTCGGGAGCGGTCCCAGACAACCGGAAAAGGGTCAATGTGGTATCTATCTTCAAGAAAGGGTAAAGGGATGACCCTGCAACCTACAGACTGGTCAGTCTGACTTCATTCCTATGAAGAATTTTTGAAAAATTTGTTAAGGAGGCCATCAATTGCAAGCTGGCAACTGATGAGGCATTAAGAGGTAACCAGCATGGCTTTGTTGAGCATAGATCATGCCTGACAAACCTAGTGACCTTCTATGCCCAGGTAACTAACCATCTGGATGAGGGACATGAGGTTGATGTCATTTACCTGGACTTCAGTAAAGCCTTTGATTCTGTTTCCCATGAGATTCTCTCAACGAAATTGGAGGGTGCTGGGCTGGACCAGTCTAAAGCGAGGTGGGTGGACAACTGTCTTAGAGGCTGATCCCAGAGAGCTGTAATTGATCGGATGGCCTAACCCTGGAGGGCCATCTCCAGTGGTGTCCTCCAGGGATCTGTGCTTGGACCCATGATCTTTACAATATTTATTAATGACTTGGATGAGGGAGTGGAAAGCTTAATGATTAAGTTTGCAGGTGACACTAAGCTGTGGGGAAATGCTCGCACATCAGAGGACAGGGTAAGGACCCAGAACAACTTTGACAAACTAGTTGTATGGGCAGAATAGGATCAGATGAGGTTTTACAGGGAGAAGTGCAGGGTTCTTCCTCTGCGGTGGTACAGTGGCTGGCACAGCATCTGAATGGGACCTGGGGGTCACAAATGACCAGAAGATGGACATGAGCCAATGGCGTGATGAGGTTGCCAGCAGAGCAAATATAACTCTGGTGAGCATCAGCCGACGTGTGGCCAATAGATCGAGGTCAATAGATCCAGAGAGGTGCTCTTCCCTCTCTATTTGGCATTGGTGAGGCCAAAGCTGAAGTACTGCGTCCAATTCTAGGCACCACACTTCAGGAAGAATGTGGATAAGCTCAGGAGGGTACAAAGAAGGGCCACCCACATGATTAGGGGCTTGCACAATAGGCCCTATGAAGAGAGACTCCAGGAACTGGGCCTGTTCAGTCTAAGAGGTAACTCGATAGTCGCCTACAAGTACATCAGGGGTAAGTATCAAGATCTAGGGGAGCAATTCTTCAGGAAGGCACCTCAAAGGAGGACAAGGACCAAAAGGCACAAGAAAATAGAGGTAAAATTTAGGCTGGACATAAGAAAAATTACTTTCTGCCAGGTTACCAGAATCTGGAATACACTCCCAGCAGAGGTAGTGTGGTCATCATCCTTGGAGGTGTTCAAGATGTGGCTGGATAAGCACCTTGTTGAGCTCATTTGACCCCATTAACTTTCTGCCCATGGCAGAGGACTGGACTTGATGATCTTGCAGGTCCTTTCTGGTCCTTCAAGTCTATGACTCCATCCCAGGCTGCTTGGAAGTGCGTTGGAAATTGTACTCCAGCTGGAGTCTCCACTTAGGAAAACAAAAGGGTCTGCAAACACAAAGGCAGCAGTCTATACTATCAAACATTGTTATCCGATTGTAGGGCGGCTCCATCAGCACAGAAGCAGGGTAGTGGTTCACACTGGTGCCAAGCTTGCTTTAACTTTGATGGGAGCTGCCAGCAATAAACACTGCTAAAAAAGCTCTTTGTCACTCAGGGGTGGAATTTTTCAAAGGGGTCAAAGCCATTGCTATCACTGAAATTCAGCGGGACTGAAGGACCCAGCTCCCTTAAGTTGCTGCGAAATTCCCAACCTAACTCCTTCATTGTGGTTGGAAGGGCTCAACCCAAAGACCACTGAATGTTTCCACTGGCTTCAGGGAACCTGTTCTTGGGCACCCAAATGTGAAAATGCTGGCTTATATTTCTTTGGAAGGAGCTTATTAACAGTTCTAAGCCTCCTCCAGGCTTAATAACATCACTATCTGAAACCTCTGCATGAGTTTCTCACGTTATCCCCACAGGCCTCCTCATCACCATTGCTTTTACACACCTCATCAAAGCAGAGGTCTTTCTTCTCTGCCTGCGTTGTGCAGGAGCCTCGTGTCTCAAATTAAACGTGAGAAACGGAGCACATCCTGTGTGGTTTTAGATGCAACAGTGACAAGCGATCCATTCCTTCTCCATCTGGCTCTGCAAAACCAGATAGTCAGACTAATTCCCACCTTGCTGGGAACTCATTCTGCTCTTTCATATGCTGGTGTAAGTGAGAACTAAATTTACTGAAGTCAGTGGAGCTAGTGCCTGCAGTCCTAAACAGGTGAGGGATGAAACTTTAAACCCTTTCCCCCTAAACTCTTCCACTGCTTCTGAACAGTGACCCCGATGACAGACCTCAGGAGACGCACAAAGGTATCCTTCTTGCATGCTTTTGTGTATGGGTGTTTCCTATAAGCAATGCATACCATTCAAGGGACTGAATATTTCACATTAAAAAGAAACCCAAGGAATTCTGGGAGGATTTAAGAAATATAGGCCCATTTTGGAAACTGATTGTGGCTCAATACAAAGATTATTATTGCAAAGAAAGAACTAAGTTTGGAGTATTGAGTTCGGACCGTATAGTTACGGCTTCTCTTGTAGCATAGATGTGAAACATCGGAGAGACATAATTCTCAGAGTAAAATGTTTGGTTTGGAACATGAACACTCGCTCTCAACTGAGAGCAAACAAATCCATTCAGGCCGGACATGAGAAAAGTTTTAAAGACAAAGAAAAGTTTAAAATACAACACGAATGACCTCGCTTGTCTATTTCATGAATTCCGCTCATGTCACTAAGCCGCCCACTACTGCTAACCATTGCATTGTTAAAAAACCTTTCACTGAAAGGTTTTCATGCTCTTCAGCTGCCCGTTTTTCTTAAGAGACTCATGACCAGATTTATTCCACCTATTAGGCACATAAATGGACGTAGTTGCTTAAGTGTGATTGTAGTTCAGCCTACTTGAGGCCCTGAAAAACAGGTAATGCAAAAGATGACTGAACCCTTCTATTCCTCCCTGCCTTTTTGTGACTCAGTCTTAGCAGTCAAATGATGGCCTATTACAGAAATAGATGCAGTAATGGCTTTGCAGGGACTCAAACAGGGTGGAATAGAATTGCACTTAGGAACCTAAGATACCCAATAGGAGGAACATAATCTGTTTGTTTGGGAAGTTTTTCTATCATTTCCCATTCAGTCATCTAAAATGTTTTTCACACGATGTCTGCAAAAATCAGCGAGCCATGAGGGCCTGAAATTTCAGCCCGCTGTGGGATATCAGAGGTGACAAAACCCTGAGAATGTAAAATAAAAATGTACTTTATGCAACAAATATGGGGGAAACAAACCTTGAACTTCAGCTGGTGTAAACCTGGCCCCGCTGTACTGAAGTCAGGTGCAGATCCAGAGTGGTTACAGTGGCTGCAAACCCCTCCCCTGTCCTTCAGTCTGGACCACACCTCAGGGATCTCCAGGGACCCCAAAGCAGGTGAGAATGTCCCCCCCATTTCCCCTTCATGCTCAGACACATGTCCCTTCCCCACTTCCCTTCCTCCCTTCCCTCGCCTTACCTCCCCTCCACCCTCCTGCTGCTTTCCTGTGCCCTGGAGGTGGGGGAAGCTTCAAAGCAGACCCTATCCACTCTAGCTGGACTGCCTGGGGGCTGGGCTCACCTGGGACAGGGGCAGAAGTAGCTGCAATGGGCAAGGGGATGTTTCTCCTCCCTGCACCTGCTCCCAGCAGGAACCGGGCAGGGTGAAGCGAGTGAGCCCCCTCCTCCCCATCACCACTGTTGCTGTCACTCCCAGCTGAGCCCAGCACCCTTGCAGCCCAGCTGGGGTAGGCAGGAATAGCTCTGAAGCTTCCCTGGCCTCAGGGACAACAGGGAGAGGAACAAGGAGAAAAGGGGAGAGAGAGGACATGACTGAGCATGGAGAACTGGTGGGGACTTTTATCTGCTCCAAGGACTTTAAAAAGTCCCTGGAAGTTCATACCGCAGCGTCTGCCCTGCACCAATCAGTGGGGAGGGGGAAGGAGTCTGGGAACCGGTCGCAGTCACGCCTGCAGCAGAGTTTGTTGCTGCTGCACCCCCATTTACCAAACCTTGGCTCCAGCTGAAGTTAAAAGAGCTGAAACAGTTTATATTAGCTGCAGTAAGCAAACTCTGCATGACCTCAACTCCTCGACAGCCTGTCCACACCTCTCTCTTGTGAGCTCATTTTCTCTCTCTTTCACAGGTCTTCCTTGCTACATTATCACTGTGGCCACTGGGAGCAGCACTGCTTTGTCTCCCTGATGTTCCTGCTTTGCCTGACAAGTGAAAATCTAGGGTGCCCAGAGTGAGTTTTGGCAGAAAAACACTAAGAGCCAGATTCAAAAAAAGAGATTTAAGGCACCTCAGTCCTACGTAGGCACCCAAACTTACGCTGCTGGCAGGACCAGATCCAAGCTGACCTCGTTCCCTGCCATTATAATCCTTCCCAGTCAAGTTCAGTGGGAACTGAAGCAGCTAAATCTGTTTGTGAATCTGCCCCCCAAAGTGAGTTCATTCTTGGGAGGCTTTGGTTATTACTCTGGGCTGTGCCATAGACTTGCAGCATAACCCTGGGCAACCTACTCCACTCTCCATGCTTCCTCTGGCCTCTCTGCTAAGTGCAAGTGATCATAAACTGCTGACACGGGACCTAATCTCACAGCCATTATGATGTGCTTGCGCTGCAGACAGAAGTATGACTGCCACAGGTACAGGCATAGTCTAGCATATTTTGACATAGCTAGTAAAAGTCCTGATAGCAGCAGGTGTGTTGAGGCACAAACGTGAGCGTCAGCTAACAACCCTGCTGCTTTCCAAGGGTGCTTCTCTTGTCTAGATGGCACCAAAGTGCCTGCCACCCAATCTTCACTGCTATCAGGCTAGACTAATGCTGGGTCAGTTACGTCTCAAGATCCTGCAGTCTCACATCCCCACCAGCCTGCAGCCAGACCTTAACTCTCTCTCGCTGACAGTCATGAAACTCTATTAATTCCTCCTGAAAATAAGCACAGATGCAAGGGTGAGGTGATTACAGGGCAGCTTGCATCAGCAGAAGTCTGGATGACACAAAATGGGTCAGCAATGATGAAGACGACACTTTGTGTCTTCTCTCCATCCCTGCCATGGTCCCCTCCATCAGCTATGGTTTGGAAAGCTGTTAGGGTTATGAGCAAACTATCACCAATTCACAGGCCCTCTCAGAGGCCGAGAGAGGACCGGGTCAGCTCCATTTTTTGAGGCTCAAAATACAATGCAATAATTTGTAACAAATGTTCCTTTTTTGATTTAACAAGTGCTTTCTAGCTTTTTTCTTCTTCTTTCCATCCTGTCAGTGCATCTCTGTGTCTGTATGTATAACCTCATTTGGAGATAACATCAAATGTCTCAATCTGAGGCCCTCTGTGAATGAGAGGTCTGGGCCAAATGGCTCTCCTGGCCGCCCCTGTGATAAGCCCTGCCAACCCAGTCTTCAGCACTGTCTTCAATATCTAGTACAGGGATGGGCAGAATGCAGCTCACCAGACCAGTCTCTCAAGCACCTAAAAAGTGTAGAAAATTTATATTTATCTGCCCCTGGCTGCCTGTCATGCGGCCCTCAGTGGCTTGTGAAAACTCAGTAAGCAGCCCTCCGCCCAAAATAATTGCCCACCCCTGAACTAGTATAATATTAAAGAAGTGTTACAAACCAATTTGAGGATTGCCAGCCTGTTTTTTGTTGGGTTTTTTTTTCCCCTCAAGTAGAAATTAGGTTACATATTTGGAATAAGAATCTGATGTGGAGAAAGAAAGCTGACTTAGTGAAGTATTATTTCAATGAAAAAATGCAAACTCAACTGATTCAGAGATGGAGGAGGAGAGAACTAAACTCCTGTTTGATGCTTAAAGATAATATAGGATTTTCTAGGGTGCAAGGATATTTGGAAATGCTGCCAAAATCAATAATATACATATCCTTGATATCTCCAAGGATTGTGCAAGAGAAGAGCATTTTGCTAAGAAGACAAATTTCTTTACTTCTGTTGGATTGTTTAATCCTCCTTTGCAAATGTTCAGACTTCCTGCAATCATTCA
>JAGPOW010001296.1:1509274-1523841 GCA_030014935.1 Caiman crocodilus | reverse complement strand
CAAAATAGCCAAACAAGCTAACCGCAGGCAGCCATCACATTGTTACATCCCCTTGCAGAGGAAGCAGCTCGAGAAAACAGCTGAGCTCAGCTCAGCATCCCTGCTCTGAAACCCCATTCACACCTCCACTAAAGGCCTTCTCTACTGTGCACGGCAGGCTGTGGTAACGTATCTAAAAATGTTCACCCTGAAACTAAATGCTTCCTGCATGGTTTGAGCTCCAGCACCTTCCCCTCCCTCAGTGCCTGCCCCCAGTTCTGGTAGCAGCACACCCTGGCAATTACAACAAGGAGACTTGGAGGACAGCGCCTCCCAGCGGTGTCACTAGCAGCAGGTGCCACTGAGGCAGCTGACAGCCTGGAGCTTCAGAGATTAGTTCCCAGTTCAGGGAAATGCCACCAGCTGGGAATGAATGAAGGACAGATAACCATGTTTAAAAGGCTGTGAGCGTATCCTTCCTAAAAACAGCACAACCAGAGGAGTTTGATTCAGAGCTTTCTACGGCTAGGAACAGACCTTGCATTTGTCCCTGCACAAGTTGTGCCTATGTTTTTCCCAGAACAGAAAGATCCCTGGATTGGTGTGTACACACATACCCCTTCTAATATGGTTTAGTGAGTGGCTGAGCACACTGCTGCTTTCTGCTTTGAATCAATGATGTAATCCTGGGGCAAGCATTGAGATGCACTTTACAAAGTCCCAGGACAACTGTTTGTACTTCTTATCTTGTGAAGCCTTTTAGGATTTATCCAGGAGCAGTGGACATAGTCATCCAAATGCCAGCACTTGGTGTCATTTTAATCGTAAATGCAAAGTCTGCCTATAGCCTCAGTGTACAAACTGAATGCAAAAACAGAGACACAAAACATTGGTCAACCTGGTGCAATTTGGATTATGCCTGAAGTTCTTAAAAAAACCTCTTGCCAGGGAGGATGATCTGTTATTCAGGCTTGAACCTCTTCTGAACTTGGGCATTTGGGCTTTGTCCTTCTCCTAGAAGTAGGAATCAGATAGTCTCCAAAAAGAAAGGAGCCAGGCAGGATGCAGTAGGATGCAGATGCAGTAGGAGGCAAATTAAAGGCACTTGTTCTGAAAACAGCATAATAAGCTCAGGTGTGGAAGCACAAGGGCTAAGTTCTATCCATCTATCAGTTAGTAGCTCAGGGGCATGTGTTTCCAAAACTTTGATTAAAACCCAATGGATCTGTGCCTCATTTGGGAAAGAAATGCCACTGATTTCTTTCTGGCTGAGAGCTGCAGGAAGACAGTTTTGAACAAACATACTTCTAGCACCAGCCATTTACAAAACAAGCTTGAAATAAGACATGCAAAATACATTATCTGACCTTTTGAGAGCCAGGGAAAGCAATTAGAGGTGGAGAGCTACAAAGAAACGCACAAAACCAAGCATAAAACACAGAGTCGAAAAGTCAGCATAGAGACCACAAACTTTGATTAAACAAATGCCTTGGCATCCCGAAGCACCTAGCTTGGTTTTGCTAGAAAACTCCAACTCCCATATCTGATTTGTTGGGACCACCACATGAGACAGACACAGAAGGATGACCTTACAGCTAACATTTACCAAGCGTGTTGTTAGATTAAAAAAGCAAGCAGTTAACATGGAAATCATTCCAAAAAAAGGCATCAAAGCCAGGGAGTCAGGGCAAAAGAAATGCCATAGCACAAATGCCAAACAGGTACTCTGCTCACAGGTAAGATGGTATGTTAGAGTCTCAGCTGAAAAGACCGATAAGTAAAGTTTTTTTCCCACTGGAAAGTTCTGTTTCATGACAACTTAAACGATTTTGGGAAACATGAGTTTCACTGTGTGGCTCAGTACAGGCAGTTACTGTGCTGTGCTTTAGTGACCTGTAGACACAACCCCACAATCCAGACCCCCTGTGTTAATCTAGACCATCCTACATGACAGTCCTAACAACAAGTTTTTAATTTCATTCTGCATTAGAATGAAAGCAAGCGTCAAAGCCTTCCCATTGTTCCTCAAAGCAGCATCTTTCTTTTCCAGCCAGCCCTGAGGCAACCTACCAAGTCACAGCTGTATGAAGGGGCTGGTCCCATTAAAGCTAAAGGCAAAGCCCTAATTAACTTCAGTGGCGCCAAGGCTAACAGCTGCGCAGCTGTCTTATTCATATTTTATGCATTTTCAATTACGCTCCTAAAGTGTGGGATTTAAGTGCCAGTTTTGAAGGAAAGGACCAAGGAGTTTAGTGTGGCCATAAAAACAAACCAACACAAAAATATCTTTTCAATTCAAGATAGATAAAACAATTTTAGCAGTGCTGCTCTTAGCAACCAGGCCTGAAATCCCTGGTGGTTCTAGCCAAAGGTCAGGAACTGGGCATTTCTCTGAGACAAATACATAAAATATTCCAAAAACACTTTAAATATATGGCCCTCTTCTGCTTTAAGTCCTGTAGGGAATAAATTATATTCTAGCAACCACTTCAAAAGTCCCTGCATAGCTGCTTCATAATAGCATATACCAGAGGGCAAGCTACATACCCAGGATAATAAGCAAATCTCTCCCTTTCTACTTCTGTTCTATACAATGATTTATACTGCCATAATATTAACAGGAACCAGGCAGAGCCACGTTGGGTCCAATATCTTCCAAACATTAATCAAGGGACAGTCCTTACCCCAAGGATTGGGTCCTTTTATTTTACCAGAAAGATTGATGGATACCTTGATTACAATGCATGCCTTACTCCTCCAAATAAGATGCACTTTTTAATACAAGCACAGGAACACAGTAAAATAGAACTAGAAGGAACCCCAAAGATCATCTAGTCTAAACCTTTTCTCAAGGCAGGATTATCCCTGGCTAAACTATCCCAGTCAAATGAATCTGAAACCTACTCTTAAAAACAAACGTCAAAGGATGGGGATTCCACAGCCTTTCTGTGTAGCCTGATCCAGCATTTAACCATGCTCAGAGTTAGGACATTATTCCCAACATCCAAACTATTTAGTGGCAAGTTTACAAAAAAAAAAGCCTTTCAGCTGACCTACAAAAAACCTCTTATGTGCACCATAGATGTGTCTTTATTTACTATTTTATTTTTCTCTTAATTTAAGACTCAGAAGTTCTGAGTGGGTGCGTCTAAACAGGCCTGTTTGAAGTGGGCTTAGCTTAAAATCGCTATTTTTAAGTCGCATTTTAGGCACGTGTACACATGTGTGTGCCCATTAATGCACCTTAAAAATGGTTGTGTGACTCTAAATGTGATATCTGCATAAAGCAAGTATCAAATTTAGGCAGAAATAGCTAATTTGCATTAGTGCACGTGTAGACGCGCTAATGCACATTAATGCGGTGTGTGCCAATGGATACACACCACATTAAGGTGCATTAGCGCATCTGCACATGTGCTAATGTGACTTAAGCTATTTTCACCTAAATGTAATGCGCCTTAGTGTGCATTAGTGCATCCACATGTTGACGTGCATCTAAATTGCCTTAAATGCACTTTAAGCAAAGGCGCATTAAGTTTAGGCATGTGTAAATACATGTGTAGTGTATCTTGAATTCAAATGCGCCTTTTTTTGTGATGAAATCATGGTCATGAAAGGGTTCCATAACAGAAGGGCAAAGAAAGAACCTATTGGCTGGAAGCTGAAGTTGAACAAATTCAGATTAGAAACTGGGTGACCACCAAGTTCAATAAAGACATTCAGGCATGGATAAGAAGAACTACACAACAACATCCACTGAGGATCAGTAGGCAAGCCTCTGCAGACCTTTTGTCTCTCTAACCAACTACTACTTCCTTACTGAAGGAGCATTGCACAATTCCTAACTGTTCTAAAATAGGGAGCAACTCTAACTTATAACTTTTATCACTACACTGGGCACAAGTTTTAAACCAGTGAGGGTGACTAACTAATGGTGGTAAACGCTCTGTCTCAACTCCAACCTCAATACTTGATCAAAGATGTGCTTTAGCCAAATACAAATGATATCAGGCTCAGTACTGATGGAACTGGGTACAATATAGTGGTCCGTATATTATAGGGGGGTCAACGATTCTTTTCAGCGTTGAACTCTGCAGGCTCACATCCCTGATCACATATTAGAAATCCATGAATGCATCTATTTTTGGAACACCCCATCATCTTGCCTTTAGGCTACAGTCACAGGAAAGCAATGAGGAGGAGCACCCACCCACCTTTTGCACTATTTTTCAGAGGCTCAGCCAGGAGTCGTATATAGATGCCTAAGGCCACTTATATGCTGAGAGGCAGAAGAGAACATGAGGCTATGAGTTTTTAATAATAGTTTAGTCTATTGGGATCTGAAAGCACCTTAACCTAGTGCCTTTTCAGTCCCAGGAAACATAAATGTCTGCTTTAGGATGTCTGTTTGGTTTGGACTACCCAAACACTTACTTTTGTAAGCCTGCCTTCTTGTATTTTGTATGCCGTACAATTACCATTTCCTGTCTGCTTCTTGGAGGAAAATAAGTAAAACACCCCAGGTTTCACTGTTTACTAATGCTTTTTTTCCTGTGGCTGCTTACTCAGAGAGCTTCTCTAAGCCAAGACATCCTTCTCCATCATTCCCTTGGAAGGAAGAGAAGTATATTAGAAAGTTTGCCCCAGGCACCACAGCTTTGATTTACAGACTGGAGGAGTTATCCATCACCATGGATGCAGAAGCCATAAATTAGAGATCGACTCTCCTGCTGTGGGGCAGGTAAGATGGCTGTTTATAGTAATCAGGGCTGCTTTCTGCCTTTAGTATCCCCACATTGGATTTCCTCTGATTGGGTTTGCGATAAGCGGCTGGGATGTGTGAAGTTAGGATTTGGATAGCCCAACTGCCGGGCACAGAAAAGATAGGAGGTAGAATATAAGGTAGGAAAGCTTGAAAGCTTAATATTCTCTCCTCTTCACAGATTTGTCAACTAGTTTATATTTTACCCAGGCTGTGATTAACAGGAGGCAGCATGAAATACAAGAAATGTAGTAGTTCCTGGTTTTGTTACCAATTCCCTATCAGGCCTTGAGTAAATTGCTCGGCCTCTCTGCATCATAGTTCCTCATATATACATTGGTGATTAGCAATCATTTCTGTAGCTTGTCTATATAGACTGTTAATACTTCAGTGAGTGGAGCATCCCTCATTCCATGTACCTACAGGGCCTGCCCTGTTGGCAGCTCCTGTTCAGTACAAATAATGGCGAGCAATGATCAGCTGAGTTTAGATGCCAGAAACTTGTAGTCCCGTGTTATTTTAACGTTTCCTTCCTTAAAACTCTTATGGGCTTTAGGGAGCTTTTTAAAAAATTTTTCACTGTTTTTAAGGCAATATTTAAAATATTAAAACAGCCTTCCTGTGAAATAGTTACTTATCCTATGACAATCATTTAGTTTATTTAGGAAGTTACCAGAGATGGATTTCCATAGGTTTGATTAATTTTTCTGTTATACCCCCTGCATTAAAAACTCATCGGGCACAAGTGCCTTCTTTTTTTAACCTCCATGAAGCCACAAAGTAATATTTGTGTTGTTATTAGCATAGTTAGTATCATTTGTGCTGCTAGGAGCTATTATTAAACCGTTTAATACAATTTGTGTTAGCTGTATAATGCTAGAACTTGTTTTAATTTTATGCTAGAGCTAGTCTCACTTTTGCCTCTCTCGGTAATAAAAGGTGTTGGTTTTTTTTAAGAAAATTCAAATACTAAAAAATTGCTCAAAATAGAAAAATGATGGTTGACAATCAAAACAGGTTGAAAAGGGATATATTTAGGTATGGCAGGGATTGTGTGGTGGTTTGTGGGAGCAGTACATAGGGTACCTCTTACCCCGTGTCCCTCTAGGGACCATACTCCAGGATTAAAACTACATTTCCCATGATGCTCCACAACCAAACATTCTCCCAGCCACAGCTGAGGCCAACCCTTTGGACAAGGTTGGGAAATGTCCAGGCTTCTCTCTCTTTTCTCCACTCAACAGAACTATGCACACTAAAGTTTTAGTCCAGTTTGCAGCACAAATCTTGCTACTCTTCTGATTCTCCATTAGGCTTTCAGAAGTATTTGATGTTCCCCAGTTTTTTTCTGAGCTCCATTATTACTGTTCCCCCCCCCCTCTCAGCACAACATTTTTTTGCCAGGAAGGAAAACAAGATGGGATATTGCTGTAAGGGAACACCGACCAGTTTAGAATTAGAATAATTTAATGCTGAGCTACCTGGGAGAGTTTGAGAGAGCCCCAAAAATATTAGCAATGGGGGAAAGAGATGAGCAGCTCCTAAGGCGTCTAATAAACTGTAGGAGAGGAATGCTCCAATTTCAGTCTTTGCAAATTATAAACACAATCCTGGGGGCAGGCAGAAACAAGGCCAGCACTCCAGTGCAATCAGAGCAGTGACAGGACTGTTTTAGACTTATTATAGTTGGAACAATTCCTGTAGCCCTTAAGGGTGGCCCCTTTCCACCCTGACATCCTTTTGTGTCAGGTCATTGCTGGGTTTACAACAGCCAAGGACTCTCCAGTGCTGGCAGAAATCCATCTCTGCCTGATTAAGATGCTTTTAAGGTCCTGCTTCAACCAAGCACTTAAACGTCAAGTAGGTGAGTGGTTCCACTAAAGCCAATAAAAGGACTAAGAATCACAGAGAAGTAAGGCTGTCAGGGACCTCAAGAGGGTATCTAATCCAGCCCCACACTCGAGGCACATTCATCCCTAATCTAAACTGTCCTAAACAAACATTTACCTAATCTGATTTTGAAACTTCTAAGGTTGGAGACTCTCCAGCCGCGCGAGGGAGTCTACTCAATGCTGAATAACCCCTGGAGTTAGAAAGTTCTTCCTGACATCCGAACTAAATAGTCCATTACAATTTAAAATCGTTACTTCTTGCCCTTGCCCCAGAGGCATAACGAGGCAGCTGTACGCCACGTGCAGCAGTGGAGTAGGGGCAGCGCTGGCAGCTGCATTGCTGGCTGCAGTGACATAGCCAGCTGTGGTGGTGTTATTTTTGTGCACCCCCACTCCCCAAAGGCAGTCCCTGGGCAGCTGTACCAGTCACTTCCCCCAGCCTAGTTGCATTACTGCCTGGGCCCTGTAACCCACAAAAACAGGCTGTCACCATTCCCTTTATAACCTCACTTCATTTATTTGAAGGCTGTTAACAAATCCCCCCTTTGTCTATTCCTCCCAGACTTAAAAGTTAGAAATTAGCTTGAAGGACCCTGCTATAATCGCTGTATTGCTGCTGGAGTGGTTCAAAGGCAACCTCAAAATCAGCCCCTCTATGTTTTGCCTAATATTCATAATTTTTTAATAAGTCAACAACCCATCTTCTGGTTCTGGTAATCCCTCCCCCAACCAGGCCAATGAAACTGGTAAGAAGTCTCACATGCTGGGGATGAAGCTGCAACATTTTCATAATATTTAATTCCATATTGGGCTACAGAAGCAGAGCGGTCACAGCTGGTTCTCCTCTGGGGCAAGGCATCCCAAATCAAACCTGTGCAAGCCTCCAAGAAGGCAATCGAGCACATGTTATAGATGGTTTGCAAAAGCAAAGAGGCCCTTCCGGCTGTTCAAGAATAAGAACTCTCTCCTTGCAACGTCAGCTGTCTATTTTATGACTGGGAAGATTTATTCTTTTGGAAGCCGCTCATAAATATCAGCATTGATTGGTATTGAAAAGATTTATTGAAGCCTTTGTTTTTCATACTACCTCCACAAAGACTTATGCTGACATCTGCAAGAAAAACAGACAACACTGAATTTTGGCCCTCGCTCTGTGCAGCAGCCCTTTCAGTGCCTAGATTCCTTAATTATTTTCACACCCCACCAAATCAACATTGTTTCTGGCTGACTGAACGGAGAACTTTTGTCATGAAATGGATGCGTTTCTCTATTTCGGAGGCTGAGACCCTCATCCGTAGACCCCAAAGATGGAAAGAGAACCACTTCGTTGCTGCTCACCGAACTCCAGAATATTGTGCAGGGCGACATTACATTGCAGAGTGCCTGGAGAGCTGCGAGTTATCTGCCTTTGCCCTCTAATGGGGGCAGACGTCCTGACTGGTGCAGCCTAAGTAGATGCATGACAGCACCTCCCTGAGCTTTGGGTTGAAGTACAGCAAGGAAGGAGGGCCAGTAAATGCAAGAGGCTCAATAGAACTATGCTGATTTACACCCACCCACTGGGAGCCCGGCCCTGCATCTTCAGCTTGGCATTACTTATTTATAACCAACTCCCTTCATCAGTAATCGGTTCTTGGCTTCCCTTTGTACCCAACTGGCTCAATCAGCAAAATTCCCGCAAGGGCTCAGACATCCTTTATATGCTGGAGCCATGTGCACAGTGCTGACTGCAGAGCATATTTAAAAGGATTTCCCCTTTAATGATTCAAGCTTCTTGTGGCAGCAAAGAGTTTTGCTCCTTATCTTAAAAAAAAAAAAAGCCAAGTAGTCAATACCTGGCTGATGGCCACAGAAGTACGTTTCATGTTTCAGAGAGAAGTTGGAAACTCTGCCTGCTTATTGAGAACAACGGGGAGTATAAGAGGACATGGAGTTGAACTGGCACCACGAGGCAGAGAGATTCAGGCTGCCTAAATACTCTCCCTAAATACTGCACACCTGAATAGTGCTGGAGCATCATCCCCCAGCTACTAGACTACAGTCAGGGCAGGGCTGTGCCTTGCCCAGGGCAAGAGTCAGGAGCCCCGCAGGGATGGACCTGGGCATCAGACATGTGAGCCCCAGTATGGGGATGCTTTGCTGCTGGCCGCTCTTACAGGCCCAGCCAGGCTGCTGATGCACCGTTCGAGGTGCGGCCACCACAGCTTCTCCCACTGCCTCCGTCCCAGAGGGTGTGGTGCCCAGTCCACAGTGTCCGCTTGCTGCTCTAAGCCCAGCTCCATGGAAGGCTGTGCAAGGGGGAATCCACCATTTTGCCCACCCCTGCTTTAAAGCATTAGATAGAAACTTCATAGACTTGTAACAAGTCAGTGGGGAAAGCTGGCATTCCAGCACCAGTAAGGATGGATGTACATTTAAGACCTTTATGGCTGAACTCAGCACCCAAGACCTATTAGAGGAGCCACCCTGGCACAGAAAACCAGTTAACTAAGGACTGGATGTAGAATACAGTTTCCAAGCGAGTAGGCAGAACTGAAGCGAATCATGGTTTATTTCTCTGCTACTGTAAAAACCTACCTCCTCTTATAATGTAATCTTGCATG
Source organism: Caiman crocodilus (assembly GCA_030014935.1). Lineage (NCBI taxonomy): Eukaryota > Metazoa > Chordata > Crocodylia > Alligatoridae > Caiman > Caiman crocodilus. Next base: position 1,514,605 of record JAGPOW010001296.1, on the reverse strand, counting down.
TTATACTAATTCCTGTCCTGATGTGAAGTCTCTACTCTGAGACTATGGTGGAAGACAATGGGCCTAATCCTGTAATACCCTAAAACAAGTTGGGGGGATTGTGGGCTAAGGCAGAAACACTGGGTTTCAAATAGTACATCACTATTGTAAAAACAGCTTGTTACTGTTGACCTCACACATTCAAAAATGATAAGCCAAACCCCACAGATTCATGACATTCTCTTAAAAGAGATGAGATTTTTATTTCAAGGTAGATTTAAAAATTGCCACCTGGTTTTTAAGGTTGTAAAGTATCCATTTCTCTACCTCCAGAAGGGCTAGATGCTTTTGAAATTTAATTTAAAAAAACAAAAAGTTAGAGTCTCAACATCTCTTATTAGATCACCTCAAAATTGAGTTGGTCTAACAAAAGATATCAAATTTACCCAAAAAACTTTGTATACCTGTGTCCTTAGACCAACTTGGCTACAACCTACACCCCGGAAAGTTAGAGAGTTACATTTTTAAAATGAAAATGTTCAAGTCTTTCATTCTCAAACTACTCTAGGAGCTGATGACTTGTGAAACTCATGATTTAGTTATGGGATTTGGCAACACTAGATTGGAAAGGAGCTGTTAGCAGTGTTAAGTCTGCAATCAGGCAGAGCAGGGTGGCCTCTTAGGCTAGGGACAGACATTACACAAACCAGTTTAAGTGATTAGAACTGGTTTAAACCTGTAACAGAAAAGATGTTCAGTGTATATAAACCAGTTTGAAAATGACTGAAACCAGCTTGAGATATCAGACTTAACTGATTTCAGTCAAACCCTGATAGGACAGGATAGTGATAGGAGATAGGACAGGGTCCTCTTAGGGCCTTTCAGAGGTAAAAAGCAGCTCAGATGGTAATGTCCCTGCATTCCTCCCTTTGGAAAAGTCAGACAAGGTTCTTTGGGTAAATCTGATTTTCTTTTATTAGACCAACTAAATAGTTGGGAAAAAATTCTTAGCAAGCTTTTGGGTTTAAAAACCCTTCATTAGGCTGAGGAAGCACCTGCGGTTGGTGTGTATACTCTTCCTGGATAGAATGAATAGTAAAGACGCCAGAGGCTGGTATGCATTTTCCTTTGCAAAAAGCTGCTTAAGAAGAGCTTGTAATAATGAGCCAGGCTTTGTTTGTTGGTGGGGTGTTAAATGCTGATAACAGAGCTGATAAATGCTCTATTATAAAGGGTGGGGGGGCTCCCTAATCACAGTGTCCTGTTGGGCCTAGCCACACCCCCCTCAGCTCAGTCCTGTGGAAGGGAAGGGAGGGCTGCTCTAGCACCCCCAGCTTCTAGCCTGAGCCACTGCAGGCGTGTGTCTGCATTTCTGGGATATCTGTCTGGTTACAAAACTGATTTAGCCTAGCCAAGTTAGACTACCCTGCAAAGACTGAATCAATTCAGGCTCAGGTTTTTTGAATGTTTGTCCCTAGCCTTAGAGAAAAAAGTGGTTCACAGAGGCATAAGGTTTTTGTAACCTAATTCATCAGATAGTTTTAAGCTTGGATTTCCAAACTCGATGGCAGAGCAAACTTGGAAAATCTATCACTCCCTACAAGGTTACTGTGATTGAAATGAAAAAGGATCAGTGCATCCTGGAATTTCACTATATACACCGTTCTCCTCATCCGCATAAAGAACCAGCAGCAAGCCTGCTTCCCATGCTGCCGCCGCTGTAGGTTACCATATAACTTCCTTTTTCAATTTGATTTAAGATCCCAACTCTGGCCAATAAAAAAAAAAAAGGTTAAAAGATCATCATGTGATTACAGACCACAGAACATAGAAGTAACCTCCAGCCTCTAATGTAGGAAGTAGTGGTTACTGCTGTGTAAGAAGGTGGCTACAGAGACAAAAAATGTCCCCTCACCTATTGTAACGCAGGGTTGCAGGGTAGGCCTGCTCTGCAGAGTAGGTTGCAGCTGAGAACTGACACAGGTGTCTATGACATCAGATATCATATTTTATTAAAGATAAAATATGGTAGCTGCTGAATTCAAGGAGTCAGTTTTAGTGAAGAGAACAATACATCTGGGAACATTAAAGAGATTTATGCTTTCTTCCAAGCACACAATGCACAGAGTAAGAGGAGAAAAAAAAACAACTTCCAGCCACAAAGCTTTCCTCCAGTATATTGAAGCTGCTGCAAGAAAAGTATAAAATACAGGCCTGCTCTGGTAGGATCCAGGTGTCATTGTGTCAGTCCCGCTCCCCCAAGGACTTGATTCTAATGTCAGCATTGCTTTGGCTGCAAATAAAAGTCCCTACAATGCAGAAATGTTTTCTTCCTGCAATTTTTCCCTGCTCAAGGCCATCATATCACTCTTGCTATGCTCAGCTTTGCATCTGTCAGCCCAGAAAGGGGACCATTGTCACTAAGCAGCAGGCAGTAATGCAGTTAATGTGGGCAAGAGCTGATCAGTGTCAGAACTAAGGTCCATTAGACATGATGAGAAGCTTCCTCTCTCAGCCAACTCAGCCTTCAGCATCATATGCTTCTGACAGCAAATGGAGGATGCCTCGTTTACTCTAAAACAGAATTCCTGAAGAAAGCCTGGGGACAGACGTAATGGCTCTGGCATCTATCGCTTGGTAGAATTGCAGTCCAGTTTGTGGGCTGGTTAGATTCATGCTACTGTCCTGTTCTGACACAAGTGTCACCCATCTGCCAGGCAAATAGCAAAAGCCCACGGTCTCTCAGAGCATTAGCAACTGGTAAAGGGTACACGGGGTGCACGTGTCCCCCCTGATGGAACCAGTACCCCCCTGATAGCCAACACCATTGTTGTTGGTAGGGTTGGTGCTCTCCCTGCCAGGGCCACCACCATCGACAGCTTCTGCGGGTGCCCCCCAGATTCAGAAGGCACCGGTCACTCATTTCAGAGTAACCTCTGGGTCAAGAATAAATTGCTGGCATGGAGTCTGGATATTATTATTAGCCCAATTTAATTTATTCAGATTTGCCAATGCTGGAAGAAAAGCTTTGCATAGCCCATAACTAACAACACAGAGGATCAAATCCTTGCCCAGCTATTTGGTACCTATCAGAATGATTCTGTTCCACCCATTCCAATGCTCTCTTGAGTCCCTGACAAAACATTAACAAGCTTAGTTTTGTAATACACCAGCAGCTTACCCATAAGACTGAGTCACAAAGGGTGTGTCTAGATTTTCATTTACACTGGCTTAAAATTTACTGCACAGTTAAATTACTGGATAGGCTGGAGTCTACACACGCAGGCATTAAAGCACATTAACAATGTGTATCGACTAAGTTAGTCCCAAGGCAGTCCACACACATAGCGTTACTGTGCAGTAAGGCACCTACTAATGCGTTACTGTGCAGTAACTAATCAGACATAAATTTGATCGCTACATGATGCAATATTAAATTTATGCTCAATTCAGCACAAGTCACCATATTTACTGCATAGTATGGGCATGCATGTATAGATATGCACCCATACTGCACAGTAATTTTGGTTACTGTGCAGTAAATGTGCATGTGTAGACATACCCAAAAGAAGCAATCCACCTTTGACAGTAATGGTTTTTCATGGAATTTGGGCAGGGTGGAATACAATCATATGCAGGTTTCTATGTCCACGTATGCATCCAATAGGTGGGACAATCTGGCCCAGTGTGCCTCACCAAGAGCAAAAAACTGGCTTGAAGCTAAAGAGAATTTGGAAGATGTGTAACAGCACCACCAGGTGACACTTCCCACACATCTATATTGGTTGTTATTCAAGGCTAGAACTGAAAGTGAGTTGTTATATACATTTAATGACCTATAAGGCATCTATATTATCTGTACTGAGTCTTGTGGTTAAAACAGCAGACTAAGAGTTATCACAGATCCCAGCTCTGTGACAGACTTCTGGATTAACCTCAGACGTGTATGTCAAGTACCTCACACAGTGGTAGCTCGATTTCCAGTGGTGCCTGTTGTCACTTTACTGCCTGGTGCCTCAGTTTCCCTGACTCTGAATGGCAGTAATACTGCTGAGCTCCTTTGAGATAAAAAAGAAGTGCATAAGAACTACAGATATTATTGGGGTCTACTCTAATATAGATATGTATTCTCAAAATACACCTTGCCGGTCTTTACCAAACATGGATAGCATGACCCACATGGCACAGAACATGGAGACATGGTCTTAGCTCCAACATGACAGCAACTTGGATGCCTCACTTCTCCGGGTCTCTTTGTTTTAGGATGGGGCTAATGATACATATTGGAATTAAAATCCCACCATCCAAGGCAGTATGCAAGGTAGTATGGCAGACACTTTTTTCATCTCTAGAATGGACACAAAAGTGGCATAGAAAGGTAAGATCGCTCAGGCAAGCAGCAATCCTTCAGGGATTCATCTGTAGCTGAAGAGCTATGGCACTCCTGATTGTAAAAGAGCAGGACTGTGCCCAGCCACATCTCTTCATCTTTCTGAGCTTTAACTTTCCAATTCTGCAAGACAAGCCCTATGTTATTTGTAATGCTTGTTAAAAAGTGGATTTTCCCCCACCTCCTTGAACAAAACGTTCATTCTTCTTCAACGACCTCAACAATTTTTGATTGAAATTTTTTCAGTTTTCCAATGAAAATTGAAAGAAAAAACATTCAATTGGAAGTAAAATGGTCTAGTTTCTAGTTAATTAAAAACAGCAAAATGCAACTAGCATGAACACTGCTATAGTAGTGTAACACCCACACATACTTGGTTGTGCATTGTTGTTTTTTTCTATGCGTGTGTGTTGTGATATGGGCAAGATGGCCCCTGTTGTTCTGGCCACGTGCTCAGCACATAGCAAGCTGGGACCCCTATCTGGGGGAAATATGTAAAACCCTCTGGCTTCATTGTCCAGAGGAAGCAGAGGATGCTTCAGGCAGACCGATTGGGAGAAAGACTGAAACGTGTCCCGTCTGGATTGGACAAGGTATGGGTGATGTCACACCAGGTACATAAGAACAACGCACTAAGACTCTGGGGCTCTTTCTCCTGGAGTTGCTGAAAGCTGCACAGCTGGATTGGGAGCCATAAAACTTGCTCCCCATGGGAGAGTTTCTCCCTGACTCTTTGCTGAAGAAGCAAGCGAACACTATTTGAAAGGAAAGCTTCAGGTAGAGGCGGAGAAAGTCTGTTTTGGACTTTGAGACTCCTATTTCCTCCCTCTTCTTTTTCCTCTTCCTATGTCCTCCCTCTTTCCTTTCTTAAGTGAGTTAATACCATGGGGGTGTTAATTGCTGGAGCAAACTGCCCAGGAATAGGTCCCCCCCTGTGTTTTGAAACTGTATCATCTCAGCAG
>JAGPOW010001296.1:1444658-1473631 GCA_030014935.1 Caiman crocodilus | reverse complement strand
TAGTATATCAGTGGTCAGACCTAGTATATCAGTCCTTCTGTTATTACCAACAACCCAAATAATAGTGCCTTCCTTACAATGCTACCTTGCTCTTTTGCACTGGGTACTACTAGAATCTGTAACAAGGTAGGAGGGGAAGCAATCTTCATGGTTTTTCCTCCGTCTCCCATGTAGGTGCATGGGAAGTGGGTGGACTGGGGCAGGGAGTAGCAGGGGCCTTACCTTCCCATGCAGTGCATTAGCTAGTGCAGCTGGCTGGCAGGGGAAGTATTCTGCACCAGGGGTAGGATTGGTGCCAATTTCTTCCTAAAACCCTCCAAGGAAAAAAGGCGCAAAACGGGGAACCAGGAGTCGCAATCTATTTTGTTCCCTTTGCTCAGCCATTATGCCAGCATCACGACGAGTTAAGGCAGGTGTAGGGTGATATCTCTGATTCTCTTTAGTACATGAGGAGAGGGAGGGGAATGGATCTTCATTGATTCTCTCATTTGCAGGTCTTTTTATGCAGCTCATTTGGAGAGAGTGAGAGTAAATTGAGTATGAATCGCACTTTATAATCCTGTTCTACTTCTGGAGTTGGGTAAAAGTGCTTTGGTTCCCCCATTCAGAAGCAGGGCGGATGCTCTATTAGTGAACATAAGGAAATGCATAAGTGTTCACTGGGAACAGTCCTTTGGGCTATTAGTTTGTCATTAGGCTAATTGCGGGTATTGAATGGGGTTGTCATAGGGGATGTAACAGTCCATTTGTTTTTGATTAAGGAAGAAAGGAACAACTCCTGGGATCTCTGAGTTTTAAAGTTCATTATCCTGACAACTATATTAGGATTTGCAGCTATGATAAAGACAGGCAAACTCTAGTGTGATTTGGTAGTGCTATTGTAATGTCTAGTGCTCCCAGCTGAGATCAGGTGCCTCATTGTGTTAGGCACTGCAGGGCACAAAGCTGCTCCACAAGGAACCGCAGTGTGTACCATATCAGGCCATTGGAGAAGGAGGAAAGCCAGCCCCAGTTTCACTCTGAGGGTGAAGCTAAACATTCCCCTTAGACCGTACTGAATCTGTAGAATGAGCAGTCGCACGTTCAGGATTAATACCATTTCTTGTCTGCACAGTTCTGACTTGCCACTAAGGGCATTTATGCAAATACCTTTTTGTCCCGCGACATGCCAGAGCTCTGGCGGGTTGGAGCAGACTCAATTGAGTCTTCTCTGCATGTGAGCCTGTGGGGATGCTGGGGCCTAGGCTACTTGCAGCCAGCCTCTGGCCACTGCATTACAGAGAAGAAGCCCCAGCGGCCTGCCTGCACCCCAGTACCACTCCACCACCACCTCACTATGCCGTTCCCAGGCAAGCACCGTGCCCCTGCTCTGGGTGCTAGCCCCACCAGCACACTGGGGTACCTGCAGGCAGCCTCTGGCCACTGGGTCCTGCTCCAGCTGGGCCCAGGCCACCTGCCACAGCCTACCCAGACCCACTGCTGGTGTGTGACACAGCTGCGCCATGCACCTGTCTGTCCTGCTCTATGCCCCTCTGCTGGGTGCTGGCCCAGTCTTTCCAGCACCAGGACTGTTGCATGGAGGCCCACTGAGTCACTTAGGGAGCCATATTGGCATCTTCCCCAGTGCCATTCTCCATCTGGGGCCCCAGCTGGTCCCAGGAGGAGATCACAGACTTTGTTGTGCTGTGAGGAGAGGCTGAGGTCCTTAGCTAGTTTACACAGAGCAGGCACTCCAATGTGCACACATAGAAGGACCTGTCAGGCCACATGTGGGATTTCAGGCACAACCTGTTGGTACACCAGTGCCCCATAAAGTTCAAGGCCTTTTGGGCACAGTGGGCCACCATCACTGATCACCACTGCAGGTCAGGGACTGCCTGCAGTCCATGATCTTTATGAGGCAGGTGAATGACATCCTTGCACTCTGGGATCCTGCCCTGGGTGGCCTGCCTGAGTCTCCACTGTGACCTGGAACCCACAGTGACATGTCACTAGGGAAGGGCCCCTTGGCTGGCCAGGAGCCTGGTCCAGCACCCTGCCCTGCCACCTCCAGGTGCTCATCCCTGCCCGGGATGCCAAGCTAGCCTTGGAACCACTGGCCTCCAGCAGCTCCAGCTCCTCCTTGGAGTGGAGCCCTGCCTGGGCAGCCAGATGGTGCCTTCACTCCAGGACATCACTGGGAGCTGCACATCCTTACCAGCAATGGGGATTGACTTGGGCTGCTGGACACACCTGTGATCCCCACCTGGTAAGAACCGCACTGGGGTGAGGGCCCTCCCTGCCTGGCCTGCCTGTGCTTCCCCTGGCCACTGGACCCCCTGCCCTGCAGCATACAGAGAGGCAGGAGACATTGAATTTCTTTATTGTGCCCCTGTAGCTAGATGGCATGTTATGCACCCCACACGCCAAGCAACACATTGATGCTACCAGCAATATCCTCCTTGCCTCCGGAGACAGAGATGTGTAGCTCAGCCACAGGTAGCCCATCAGGTGGTGGCAGAAGTTCTATGGCATGGAGGGCTTGCCCTCCACACCATCAAAACTCAGGGACCAGTGCCATGTTCACAGGTGTGCCTGGGGCATAATGGTGATCAGTAGCAGCAGGGCATAGTGGTTTGGGCACTCCTTAGTCCACACAAACAGCTATTTGTGCCATGCCGAGGACATTTAAAGCAGAGGCACACTCAGGCCACAGAGCTGGCGTGGGTGGGGGCTTACCCCAGGATGTCTCACCGAGCTGGGAGCCCCTTGCCCCCACGGTCAGACACCATGTGCCTGGTGGCAGCACAGGAGTCAGCCTGGCCTGCAGGAAGAAGGTGCAAGGGAGTGGTTCTGGAGTGGTGGAAGCAGGTGCTGCCAGGAGCCAGACCTGCCCCAGCCTGGGAATGGGATGCAGGAGGCAGGCTGCCTGCAGCCAGCACCTAGTGGCCTGCCAGCCCTTGCACAGCTAAAGAGAATGAGGGGCTCAGCCAGTGGCAACCTAGGCCAAGGCCTGCCTGGCCAACTTATCGTGGTCCATGGACACCCATGCATGCACGATCCCTGATCTTAGGCTGGGTGGCACACAGCTCCCTGTTACAGAGCCTCTTATCTCAGAAATGTTACAAATTCTCACAAAAAAAGCTCTCTCTCCAGGCTCTGTAGGACCTGCAGCTGGGATGTACTGTCAGGTTCACTGCCATCCTTGGCTGGGGCCCTATGGGTGGGCTGGCTCCTGCAGCACAGGACCCAGGATCAGATTCGGCTGCTGGACTGGCTGATCAAGGCAGCCAAGGAGTGTCTGGTGGACTTGCAGGCCTGATGCACAGAGGATGTTGCCTGAGAGGAGGCCAGGGACTGGAGCAAGGAGAAGGACAGCGGAGGGACAGGGTGGACCCGGAGTTCTGGGACAGGCTCTTGGCCCTGGGGGAGAGACAGATGGAGGCCCTGGAGCAGCAGGCTGCCCTGGGGACTGGGCCAATAGAGGCATTTAAAAAAGACTGCTGGGTGTTGGACACTGTCCTGGCCCTGGCTGTTGCTGTCATGCCGCCCACTGCCCTTTCCCTAGCAGCAGCCCACATGAGCCTGGACTAAGGTGCAGCAATGCCTCCACCGGCCAGGAGCACCTGCCCTGGCCCCTGCCCTGGGTCCCCCCACCCCAGCCCTGCCCTCCTAGGCCTAGGCCTGCTGCTTGTCTCAGCTTCACAAGGCCTCAGAGCAGGAGCTGCCTGCAGTGGGGCCAGGACTACACATGGGCCCTGCTATCCTGACCTACTGGCTGCAGGAGATAGAGATGAGTGCGCTGGCAGAGCAGTAACCATTGTCACCCCCAAGCGATCCCTTCACCCACGAGCCTCACTGTGGCATGTGCAGCTTCAAAAGAGCAGCCAGACGCCAGGGTGCTGGGCACCAGTTTCCAGGGTCTTCCCCCTAAGCACCCCCATCCCACCTCCTCCCACCCCAGAAAAGCACACACAGTACAACATAGGATCTACATGGGGGAGAGGGTATCTTATTGGTGTTGGGTGGGGTGGGTGGTGGAGGGGCTCTGTGGGGAGAGGGGGTGGGGAAGGGACTCTGTGGAAATGGGGGAAAGGGGGAATCTGGTCTGGTGTGGGGGAGGAAGAGGAGATGGTCTTTATTGCTGGGGAGGGAGGGGGAAGGGGGCATCTGTGTTTGTGGACAGGAATAAAGTGCTTTTTCAGAGAACTGTCTGCAGTGAGTGTGGTATTCAGGATGCACAGTGGGGTGGGGGTCCATGGGCAGCTGTCCAATCATACTACAGCAGAGAGTGCAGGAGAAGCTGGTCAGCCAGTCCCTGTTGCACCTGGTACCCTGGCCTCCGCTGGTAATTGAAGGGCTCACCTGGGGCCTTGGCAGTGCAGGGGGGAGGCACCACTGTCACTGCTGCCGCAGCTCCTGGTACCAGGTGTCTTCCACCCGCTGCACCTCCTCCACCGAGTCTCACAAAATAGCTCCCCCCAGGCCTCTCAGATGTTATGCAACACACAGTCTGCAATAATGATCTAGTAATGGCGGATGGCGTCAGTGACCTCGAGGCAGGTAGTGAGCGTTTGCCAACATCCCTTCAAGATCCCAAAGGCACACTCCACCAGAGTGCAGGTCTGGCCTAGGCACCAGTTGAAGAGTGCCTGACAGGGGTCCAGCTGGCCAGTGCAGGGCTGCATGAGCCAGGGGAGGAGTGGATAGGCAGGGTCGCCAGTGAGGACGTGCAGGCCCACCACTGGGCACAGCTGAAGATCCAGCACCCGCAACGCAAAATGCCCACTCTCCATCAGGGCTGGCAGGGCAGAGTTGAAGAACGCAGTCATTGTGGGCACTGCCTGCCCAGTTGGCATTTACATTTGTGAAGGCACTGTGGTGGTCAATGACAGCCTGAAGCACAATGGAGTAGAAGCCCCACTGGCAATAGTAGGGATGGTCACCATAGGATGGGCAGGGGATGGGGATGTGGGTACCATCCAAGGCTCTGATGCACTGGGGGAAGCCCAGACCATAAAACCCTGCCGCCACCACCAGGGGGTCATGCCTGTGGAGTACAGTGTGCCCCAGCACACCTTAAAGGGTGCTGCACACCTCCAGAATGTTCTCCCTTGCAGTCACCTTGCCCACACCAAAGTGGTGGCTGACATAGCCAAGTCTGGCAGGCAAGGCCAGCTTGAGCAGAGCAATAGCCAGCCAGGTGTCCACAGGGACAGGCTGCCAAATGGTGGTGTTCTGCTACTCCAGGTGCAGGCACAGCTGCTCAAGGAGGTCCTAGGAGGTAGCCCAGTTCATCTGGAATGACTCAAGCTACTGCTCATCATCTCAGGTGGTCTGGATGACATGCAGCCACAGTCCTGGCTGGCTGGGCAGGCCCAGAGGCTGCAGTAGGGCTGGAGGCCCAAGAATGCATGGACAGCCCCAGCAGTGGCATCCAGAAGCATGTAATTGGTATCCCTGCTGGAGTCAAGGCAGCAGCACGAGGTCTGGGCATCGGCAGCACAGTGCCAGGTGGCCTGGAATGGCACAGTGAGCAAAGCCAGGTGGCCATGCCATGTGGCAGGGCCACCAGGGCCAAGACTGACTTGGGCCAGGCGGTGGTTCCCATAGCATGCCAGTAGAGTGAACACAGTGGTGAACAGGAGCCCACAGTGGTGAAGATCAATTCCAGTACCTGGGGGTGGAGCAGTACAGTGAATTGGAAGGAGACTGCAGCAACAAAGCCACCACGTGCTGCCACTGTGCTCTGCATACTACATCAGGCCAGGAAAGCTGGTGTCCCGGAAGCAGTGTGTGGGGCTGCCTTTTAAACATGGCCTCTGGACGCAGGCAGCTGCAGCTAGAGCTTCCAGTTCCCCTGGCAGCAGCACAGGGGCAGTGCAGAGCCAACCAGGGCAGGAGCAGATTGCTGCCATTTGCATCAAATCTGCTCCCGCATCCCTTTACGTGTAAATGCCTGCTCAGGATGGATTTACTCTAGAGTAAACCCACCCTGCAGCAAATGCACATGTAGATGCACCCCCTGAGATGCAAGCACCTAGGAGCAGGCTATGTGAGTTGGCATGCTTAAAACCGACTTAAGCAGTGTTTTTAATATTGTAAAGGATGGAAATTGGCAAACTGATAGTACCATTTGAATACTTGAAATGGCTGCTCCTCTAAGAAACATGTCTTAAGTGTACTGGATTCTGTTGGTATCCCCAAAGGGGAAAGGCCGAACTTTGTTTGTTCTGCTGCTAATCCTGCCCCTCAAACAGTCCTCCCCTGAAGTAAGGGAAGGAGAGTAGGAGAAGAAATCATAGCCTTCCTTGAGAAGGAAAAGGAGTCTCACACCAAAGTGTAGGCTGTATGAAGTCAAAATACAGCTAAACATGAGCCATATACTACACCAAATGGTTTGTTTATTTAGCAAATGCAAATCTGCAAAGCCAAGCAATAGCCTCCTTGTTAGCTGAGCTCCAAATTATTAATCCACCTCTTAGTTTGTAGAAGGGACACTCCTTGGTGATGTGTGGCATTGTTTGTATCTCTCCACGAGTGCACAGTGGGTTAGCACTGAGACCCCAGCAGTGAAGTTTAGCTGTGCAGCGCCTTGGCCTGTCCTGAACCTGTTTAGCAGGACCCTCAAAGCCAGCACGTTGCCGAGGGAGTTTATCACAAGGAACTTGTTTGTGACTTCCCACAATTCCCATTTCTTGATCCAAGGCCATCTGCAGACAAATCCTGGTCAGGGAGGATGCTCCATAAGGGGCATCACAAGGGAAGGCGGCCTTGGGTGGATCAAACAGGTCATGGTATAGTGGTAGGTAAGGTGCAGCACCAATGGTTTCAACCAACTTTGGGGTCATCGTCAGTTGACGGACGTGTGAGGGAGTGATATTTGCAAGGACTGGAAGCCGGAGGAGGAGAGTTGACGGAGGGCTCCAATTGTGAGACGCGTGGTTGCATTTAGCTGAGTGTCAGCAAGATGTGCGCGACGACTTTTGGCAGACAGGTGCTGAAAACTGCTGCTCAGCATGATAGAGCCAGCGCTGAGGTTTTGAGTGTTGTGGTTGCAACTCCCCACGTTGAGCCAGCCATGATCCAAATGCCTGCAATCTACTGATTCAGACAGGATTTGCCACAGCCTGAGTTCCAGCCACATCTCTGGTGTCTGCCTGCTAGGCTGCAATTCTCAACAGTGCACACACCACGACGGACTGGGAATTGAGTGCAAGTAAGCATGTCATTATGCCTAGTGACAGTCACGCAAGGTTCACTCTGAGGAAACATTCGAATTGCCAAGGGGAGGTCGAAAGCCATACACGTGGACATAGAAGTTAAACGTTACAAAAACAAGCCGCAATCAAGACGACTCTGTTTTTGCCACAGTGGAATCCATGGGAACCAGCTCCTGATTAAACATCAATCATTTGACTAAGACAAATAGAAAACATACTCCCGAGCTCTTGTCCACAGGTAACTAAGGTGTCCATTGAGGCTGTTTCTTAAGAAATGAGCCGCTTGAAAGCTGGACTGTCATTCCCAAGTAAATTGAAATGAAATGCTGCTGCAGCTGCAATTGTGTCTGCAGTGAAGACATATTTCTGTATTGTGTTTGCTTTGGCTGGCAATTTGAGGGTCTAACAAAGAATGAGAAAGAGGCCTTTTCTTTTCCAGACTCTAATCAAATTGTGTTTTGTGGCAACAGCCGCAGTGACAGCGCCAGGTCATTCCCAGCTAAAGCCTACGCTGACTCAGTTGACAAATTGGACCATAGCACATCCCTCTCTGGCAAAAAATAACTGCCTTTAAACTCTGACTGCTGCCTAATCATTCAAAAGTTTTACTCCCCTTTGCAAAATGAAACCTAACAGCTGGGGTTGCTAAATTTGCCAGGCTCTAAAAGTTGCTACACAGCCTCTTCTGGCTTAGCTGGAAAATTACCATTTGCCATCTTGACACAGAGAGCTGAAAAGCCCAGACCCAATCTGTCCCAATTCTTTGTTTAGCTGACATTGCGGAGCATGCTTTATTGACACTGCCTTCCAAATGTTTTTCTTTGTGTGGCATGTTGGTTAATTGGATTTTTCTTTTACTTCAAGTTAGGAATCACCTAAATGGTAATTACAGTTGGGTGGAACATGCACACTCAGCTGAAATTTCTTTCTGACTGATTTAATTAGCGTAAACTACTGAGTGAAGTGCACCCAAGTTACGATGGTAATAGTTCATGCTGCACAAGACAGGACTACTGCATTTTGTCCAAGCGTAACAATTATTTTAGAGAACAGATATTTGAAAAGACAGGTCAACTTAACAGGAACATGTTTAAAGCGTCTGTCACTCAGAAACAATGGAAATGCCTTGGGCCTTCCTTCATCATAGCAGAAATGCCCACACCTAATTTTAAAATACATGGATAAATGCTTTGCCAAATTGAGATGGTTTCCTGAATAGGGTCTTTGCTAAGAAGGTTTTCTCATTACAAGATCTATTGCACAGATGATGGGCGGTAAATGCTGGTTGTTAAGCATAAATACTGCTCATTTGTATTCACAGCCCGGATCTGATATTTCGATTTTGAGTGAGATCTGAAAGCGGAATTACCTGGCTGGTCTATTTTTTTTCTGACCATGCCCCTGCATGCTCTTATATATGCATTGACGTTTTGCTTTTTCTATCATGCATACAAACTACAAATTACAGGATAAATATTATTTTCAGTTCCTGGGTCCCTACACTGAATCTCATTTTGTGTACTTCCTTGAATATCTTGCAAATGTTATCTTGGAAGCCAGTTTCTTCCAGGAAAAGAGTTTGCTCGACATATAGCTTCCTATGACTGGTATTTAGTGGATGGCTGTTCAAGAATACTTTCCAAAACAAAAATAGTGCATGCTTCTATGAGAAATAATACCTTTGAGATGAGCATTTCCTTCTTTTATTAAATGTATGACTTATTAACTGCACTGAGTTTATGATAACAAATAAAATAACATAGATAAACACAATACTTTATGCAGTTATGCAGATGCTCCAAGTAAATTTATTTTGTCTGCATATTTGAGGCCCTTCTTAACAGCAGTCTTCCTATTGCAGCTGGTGACACAATATTTTAAATTTAACAAAGCACTGTGTAGCTATCCATTAATGTTCATGACATCCCTAGGTGAAAGTAAATTTTAAGAATTACCTCCATTTTACAGATGGGAAACTGTGGCCATACTTTAGCCCTGTTGGTAAAAGTGAAGCATTTTGTGAATTATACATAGTGTTAATTCTCCCCATATTAAAACAACTTGTTTTAATATCCTTATTATGTGAAACACCTGCTACCAACTTATTTTTACATGCAGAGTCAGCATTTCAAAACAGCTCCTTTATAATTGTTTCAGCCATTTGACGTGGTAGGATGTAGTTGATCTATTTCTCCTGACTTCAGAGCTCATTGAGACTTGCTTCCATCCCAGGTTCCCTTTCCATATCCCCATAAGTCATATTGCTTTCACCCCCACGTGAACTCTGTGGTCCTTACTGAAAACGTAGACGAGTATTTGGGTAGTTTGAGGGACACACCTAGATTTTCTTTATGATCTACCCCATTCTCACTACAAAGCAACCCCACTTCTTTCTCTATTCTCTTTTTACTTACTTGGCTGAGGAAGTTTTGATTTCCTTCTCTAAGGTCTAATTCAGCTTGACTTTGATCTTTCTTGACCTCTAAGACATGGCTTCCTTTTCTGATCTGTCCTTTATTCCATTTCTAGTCTCTGTCTTGAGGTGACTGTTCATCCATTTAACAAAATCCCATACCTCCTCTACATTCACATCCCTGAGTTCATTGGTCCAGCTGATTTCACTATCAAATTTCCACTAGCCAATTGATCAAAATTTGCATTTTGAAATCAAAAGCTTTGGTTTAAGTCCTCCTTTTATTTATCTCTCTCTCTTAACATATACAGAATTGGCTCATGAGCCAGGTACAGACATTACACTTATACCTGGATAAGGCAGCGGAAACCAGTTGTTACCCATAGCAAAACAAAGCAGAAGTTTGACATGCGTAGACTGGTTTAAAAATGGCAGAACCCAGACTAAGATTTGTCCCCTAACCAAAGGATGAATGTGTGTTCTGTTCATTAGCGATCAAAACTATGCCACTTACAGAAAACCGTGCAAGTTAGATAGAGTCCATCTTAGGCTTTTTGAATGTCTGTACCTAACCATAAGGACTTGATCCAAGGTTATTCTCTACATGCAGCCCTATCAAAGGACTTTAACTACTTATGACCATCAGGTCTAAAATAGCATCACTCTTTGCTGATTTGGTGAGTCATTAGTGAAGAAATTGTCAGCTATTGCATCTAGGAGTATCCAAAAAAGTTTTGGGGGTCCGAGATCAAATGGAATATTTTTCATGATAAAATCTTTTTTATTATTATTACTTTTCATTCACTGAAAGTTATGAAAAAGATCATTATTAGTTGAGCCAAAACAATCTCTTTTTGATTATTTTGGATTTGCCAGTGAGTTGGGAAAAAGACAGTTATTTGCAAAGCTTGGAGGGTGGGATTCTTTCAAACATACACATTTACATTGTAATGTAAATTAAAAAAAATATTTGGCAAAAGGGTAGCATAAAAATACCTATCCATTGGACTATGGTGTATTCTACTGCATTGAATTGGAACAAGGATTCATTTAGCAAGTTGCTACCACAATACTGAACCTGCCTTAATGTCAGTTGTGATGACTTAATAAATGGCTAAGCTTCCTAATAGGCCTTAACCACAGGGTAATAGCAAAGCTTTTTTTTTTTTCAATTTAAAAATCTGAAAACAATAATGCTATGCTTTTATGAAGTGAATGCCAGTGGCATCAAGGTCAAGTGAAGTCATAGCACCAGGGAACTTTGCAGAGGAATGGCAATGTAGCTAGAATAGGAGGAGGAAAGGAGGGGCTTTTCAGGTTGAAAGAAGCTGTTTGAGGCAATAATTTTTGCTTTGTTCTGTGTCTATGTACAGCACCTAGCATCATGGAGACCCTGGGCCATGACAGGGCTCCCATGTGTTCTAGTAACACAAACAATAGTAATGTAATAAGCATGACTAGCTATTGTGAAACCATGAAATACTGAGGTGCAAGGAAATGAAACGGGGTTGCCCAGTGACTTCTTCTGGTTGCTACTTGGGGTGAGAGAGGAGTTTTTTGTCCCCTCATGAGTGGGATTTGCTTGGGGGAAAAGCGACCATCTTCCCCTGAAGCAAGTGTTGGCCACAGCTAAGACATGAGTTTTTGACTGGGTGTGCACTTCTGCTTCTTTTTGTACTGAGGAAACCCAGACATTCCTGGCTAGGGACCAGAATCTTGATCTTGCCCTTCCACTCAGTGCCATACTTCCCTCTCCATTAACCTCTCTCTGTCTCTTTAACCCCACTGCAGCCTTGTAAATCCCATCCACTTCTCTGTATTCAAATAATTTAAGAAGGAGTGATAAGGGAAAAGGGGCAAGAGGGTTACAAACCAAGCGTGTGACAACTACAATCATAGCTCAGGTCTACGAGGGCCCCTGTTAATGTTTTCTCCCTTATCTTGTTCAAATACTTTCAGAAGCCTCTGGAAAATACGAGGACTTAGCACTTTCTCCTTTTAAGCAATGCCTTTTATTTTTAAACATGCCATTTACAGTGAACAAAGTATTGTACTTAGTCACTTCTGCTAGGCCAACTAAGTTAGCAGGCCATATCTCTAGTAAAACACAACACTACTTCCACATTACTTGATTTTCCAGTATCTGAGTTCTGAGATGTATACTTGTGAGCTGTGGTGGGACATAAAGAGCACAAAGCAAAACCCTAACTTGTATCTACACTGCACTCACAGAAGGGACTGCAGTATAAATACAACCAAGCTGGCTTTAGGCAAGGTAGCACAGAAACCAGGATCAGAATAGCTTCTGAGCACAAGGCTCCATGTGGGAAAGAAATCTGCCTGAGAAAAAGGATCAATTAACCCATGCTTAGCTCTGTAGTACAGTGTAGGCATGGTAACTTTATGAATGTAATTTGCCAAGTAACTTAAATGACATTTATTGTCTATCTAAATTGACTCTGCCTGGCCAGACTAAGACCTTTGTCAGCAGTCAGCATTTGCATGTACGCTTAGCTTTTAGCACATGTTTAAGATCTGTTGAAGGTATGACTTAGGCAAGCACTGGAGTCTATTACTGAAGGATGGAGTCACGGATTTCACCCTGTAGCCCAGTAATTCTTGAAATAAGATCATTAGACGTCACTACTGCTTTGGTGGACAGTTTGGAAGCCAAAGTTCATCACAACAGTTCTACAAACACAAGCATCAATATGATCACAAATACTTAGATGTAGTCTTCTACGCAGAATGGAGGGGGGCAGGGAAAAAGAAAATATTGATCATTTGGGACTATACTGGGAACTGCTTTTCAATTGAATTGCTGCTGAGGTAGGGCAGTGGTAATTGCTATAGTGGTAATTGCTATAAAACCTGGGTCATTGATGCTATAGTGGTAATTGCTATAAAATCTGGGTCATTGATGCATTGAAGTCTTTCCCCATGAGTAGGTGGCTGGGGGGGATTATGAATACCTCCTGCAGCTCCTCCCAGGTGTTGTCTTCTCACCTGCCACACCATTGATGCTTCTTATTTGAGTTTTGGTAGTTGTTTGTCTGGGAAAACCTGCCTTTGACCTTATAGGGCTCCTCCTCCCCTGCACCACAACCTTATCACACCCTGTCTCTGGCTTGAGAGCAAGTCCTGTGGGCTGTCCCTCTCTAGGCATGGCTGTGTCTATGCCCCATCTCCAAGTCAAAAGGAAAAAAAACAAAAGAAAAATGGCCCAGCCCATAGTTCTTTACTTAGCCTGAGATCAGTCTTTCACAGGGGTCACCTACCCATAAATTCACTAGAGTCCCCCTATCCAGGCCCTTCTAATGGTGAGCCATCATGTCTAAAGTCCAACACAAACAAGAATAACCTCAGCTGAGATAAAAAACAAAAAAAACCCAAGGCTGCAGCAAAAGGAAAAGAAAACAGAAAAGAAAAGAAAAAAAGAAACCAACCAGTCCTGTGGGGGTCCAAAAGAGCCCTGCCTATGGGAGGGTAGTGGGGGGACTGGGCTTATCAGATCTCCCTCTCCCCCTGCCCTGCACCTAATTCTTGGTGACATTCCTCCACCAGCCACTCTTCTTGAATCCCAGCTCTTGTTCCAGAGCTTCATCCAGCGGCAGCCCTCTGACCTCCTGTGCCTTCCTTCCCATGCCTCTGCTCTGCTGCATCCACTGTAGATGAGGGTCAGGAGGAGAGCCTCCAGTGTCCCATTGCTGGAGTCTCTCCTTGACTGTCCCTCTCTGGGGCCAGAAATGCTCGGCATGTCTCGTCTTCCTTCAATCTGGAGTGAGCACTCACTCTGGAAGCACAGCACACTGACGCTTGCATCAAGAGAAATCCTTTGTTCCACTAAGTTGAGTGCGGGGAGATTATTCTTTTTGTCAGGGGTTCTTCTTGTCTTAAAAGGCTTCCCCTGACAGGCCGCAATGTCATACCTCCCATATCATTACTTCTAAATAAGGCTTTAAAATTAATCATTCAGTTTTCTACAAATGATTTGCAGTTATTCCTGATAGTTTCCAATATTTAAATACCAGGTAAACAAATTACTTAGCATTATTTTTACTTAACTGAATTGCTTTAATTGGAAATGCTAAGTAAATCAATTACTGTTTAATAGTCATAACTATTTATTACGACAGACTGCAAAATAAACAAACTCTTGCATTACATCCCAAAATTCAATCACTGTCTTTAAACTTTATTTTAGTGCAACGCTGCCCCTCCCTCAATGTGACTTATGAGATAATGTAACATCATAGTGAGAAAATAAATCAGGAAGTCAGCCAAAACTAGCCATCATATACAGCACACTTAAGAGGCTGGAATGGAGTCCACTACTGTGACCTTCTATCTTGCAAATAAAATCCACACAAGAAGCTCCATTTAAAAAGTTTATTAGCTCAGGTCTCCCCCTCAGCTGCATTGCTCACTACAGTTATGACAATTGACCTATTTTTACTTTGTCACAGGTGATAAAATCCATTTGAAAATCTGTAAGCATTAAACATCTACCTCAGGTGTTTGGGGTACTAGTCTGCTAAACGGTTACAGCAGAAAAGCCAAGATATCCTCCAGTGGCTTTAGAAACATACTCTTGAACTTTTCTTTAAACTAGCGCTGACAGTGGGTCCTGGTCAGCCTAGCTGTAAATGAAAAGAGGTTCTTTCAGACTGGGGATGATCAATGGCCATCAAATGCATCACTGGCCCTTATGTGTAATTGGGTATGGATACCTATCTTCCTTACTCAGATTAGTCCCAGGAGGACTTGGACCTTGAATGCATGTGTAAAGATACAGGGTCACTCTCATGGACTATGTACCAACTAAAACTCCTAATGATTTCACTTGGAGTTCAGCTGTCTAAATCTCTTTGTGGATGTGACCCGCAGATTTTAAACATGGGATCACTTATTAGGTTTTTCCACAATCTAGCTTTTTCCACGGTCAATTTACCCATCTAGGCTAAGGACAGACATTCAAAAACCCTGAGCCTGAATTGATTCAAGCTTTGCAGGTTACTCTAACCTAACTAGGCTGAACCGGTTTGCAAGTGCACAGACATTCCCTCTGAACTGAGAAAATGCAGGCACATGCCTGCAGTTGTGCAGACGAGAAGCCAGGAGGTGCTAAAGTGAACCCTCCCTTCCTTTCCATATTGGTGAGCTGAGGCAGAGGGATGGCCAGGCTCTGGCAGTATTAGGGTGGGGTTCTCCCACCCCCACTGCTCCTGACCAGTGAGGAATCTGGATGGGAGTTGATAACACAGCATTTATTAGCCCATCAAGAAAACAAAAACCTCTCTCAAAGTTCAAGCTCTTCTTAACCAACTTTTTCCAAGGAAGGAATGGAGGGACATTACCAGCTGACCTGTTGATTAGCTCCAAAAAGCCCTAAGCAGACAATGTCCTGTCTGCCTTAAACAGACACCTCTCATCATTAGCTAGTAAACCACATGGTGGCTACTGTCTGTGCTGTGGGAAAGAGGAGTGGGGGAATCCCTGCTTGAGCAGGGAGGAAGGGGGCGGGGGGCAGGGGAAAGCTAGGCAGACACTGCTGTACCTGCAGTCTCTGCTGGAGCTTCAGCCAGGGAACAGAGGGCTTGGGCCAGCCCTGCTTTGGAGCAGACAGCCCAGCCCAGGGCTGCAAAGCATCTGGGATGCTGGGAGACTCTGCTTTAAGTTAAACCAGGAAGAGGTATGGAACAGACATTGCATAAACGGGTTTGACTCAAATCAGTTAAATCTGATACTACATTTAACCAGGTTTATCTCAAACCAGTTTTAGGCATTTTCAAACTGGTTGATGTACACTGAACATCTGTTCTGTTACAGGTTTAAACCAGTTTCTGATCACTTAAACTGGTTTATGTGTAATGTCTGTCCCTAGCCCTAGACCTAACTCATGCCTCTCCTGAGATGATGCAACATTCATAGTGAGAGAAAAGAAGCTATGAGCATGAACGATCTAACTAGACAAGAGAGAGAAAAGATGGGAGGACAAATAGAGAGAGCTAAAATAACTTCTGTAAGGTTATACAAAAGGTCAATGGCAATGGGTAGAACTGAGATTCCCTGATTTCTTGCCTAGCCATGAGATCATGGTGCTGCGGGTAAGGAGGTAGTATGAAGTCAAGTCATGCTATCATCCAAATCCAGCTCAAGGAAATGCCTGTCACTAAACCTGTCCTGGCAAGACCCAGTCATACATTACAGCTAGTAATCGCTTCAGCCTGGCTTTGCTTTTAATGCAGATTGACAGCAATGATCCCAGCAGCATCTAGCAGGATCCTCTTGTTTCCTCAGCACAGGCCTCTCTAAAGGATCTGGATTCCCTTCTGCCTCTTCTATAGCACTGCTATCAGAATGAGTCGCATGAGAATCGCTAAACATTTTGTGCATGCTTATTCAGACCTCGGTCAACCATCAGCTACAAACCAGCCTAAAATCGGTTTGGGTTTGAAATGGTGAAGCACGACAGGTTCTTTTGGAAGCCCCTTTTTTGCAAGGTGGTAGGACAAAGGCAGAAAGATATTGTGTGGAGGGTCTAAGCTACCTGTAGGTCTTAACATCAGTGCAACTCTCTGGGGAGCCATATGCACTAGGATCCACACTTTCCATCCTTTGAGTGGATGGACTAAATTTTGTTGTACTGATGGTTAAGGGGCCTGGCAGTATTACCCTTCTTCTACTGTCCTCCTTAGGGGTTTTCTGAAAGCTAAAGTCATCTGCCCCAAAGCGTTTGTGTTCGAGATGGCTGGCTGGGAAACAAGAGCTCAGGTCTATAAGAATAAATGTGAAGATATCCCCATTGTTTTCCTTACAGCATTCCTAGGAAACTAGGAGCTTTTGGGAAGCTTTTGGCAAAGAGAAAACAAATCACTGTAACACACTTTGGGAGGTCTAAAAAGCGAATATTCCTCTGGCTTGGGCACTCAGCTGATAACCAGGCTTAGTCCGTTACCTGCCTTGATTCAGACCAGAGAGACAATATTTGGTTTCCCCAACTCCCAGTCCATGTTCTATTCATCAGGCTATTCAGTGGGTATGTCCCACTGACTCCCCCAATTAATATTTTGGTGTGTTTATAAAATGGAATGGCTCCAGTAGGAGAGATCACTATAGGGAAACCCCCAGTTTTTCTTGTTTTTTATTACCAGTTTTTTTCTTTTATTATCTAAAAATTCATTCCATTCCCTCCCCTTCTCCAACCATTTCTGACTTTCTCTCTGCCCTCTCTATCCTTTATAAGTGATTACAAGTAGTACTAGGTAAACTAAGATAAGTTCTTTTACTCCTTTATAGTAACAAGCCCCTTTTATATTGTAAATAGTGTTCTCTTATGTTTGTATTGATCCATTTTCCTGGATTCATGTTACATTTTGTATGTCAAGCCTCCACCTTGTGTCTCCTGCCCGGGTATAACCTTTTGTATAGTATGTTGTAACTGTGACTCAAGTCTAAGCAATCTCATGTAAATTGGTTCCTGAGTGAATGGGAATGAATGAAGGTGCTTGAGGTACAATGGCAGCAGGACTCTACTGAATGATCAACTCAATGACCAGACCACCAATTCAATGACCAGACCATTGCCTTGCATTAACTCACCCAGGAACCACAGACCTCACCCAGGAACAGAGGCAAAACCCAGCATTTGAAAGATAAAGAACCTACAGGAACCCAACATTTGGAAGACAAAGACCCTACAGAAACCAGCAACCTCACCATTGTGTTTCACCAGACAATGAGGACACCTGGATCTGCACATATGCAACTGAGCAGGACTGTCCTTGCCTGGACATGTCCTCCACATAGGAGACACAGGTAGCCCATCCCTATAAAAGGAGTGGTAGAGTGTGATCTCTTTGAGATGCCCTCTCCATCTGGACCAGCACTACGCCATACCAGCTATCCACCCAAAGGCCCTGCCGGCAACCCCCCTCTGGACAACACCTTGCTGGAGAAGATCCCAACTGGCCATTGAGAATCAACTCACAGACCAGGATAGGTAACTATCACCCACCTTTCTTCCCCAAGCAAAGGACCTGGACTCTGTCCCTATGCACCTTGACTTCAATCCCTCCACCAAACTTCTCCTCTCCTCCTACCATTGTGTGGGTGTGCGTGTGAGTACTTGTTTGTACCAAAAACTTTGTGAGCCGTATAGTATATTGCCTGTCTAATAAAACTGTTTTTTTTTTTTTCCCTGAGTTGGACTCTGTCTTGCTGCAGGCTCCCAACTAAATCCCCGTCTCTCTGATCTTCCTTTGGCTTCATTCCTCTCTACTGCCTCTATCTTCCCCGGCTCCAGCTTTCCCTCTCTCTCTGCTGGCCTCCAAGCCCTACTCTTTGGTCTCCTAGCTCTAGCCCCTGCTCTGTCCCCTACCTCTGCCTTGTCCCTGATCCCTAACCCTCTCTGCATTCCCTCCCCAAACTCTCCCTCCATTCCTACTTGTGTCTCTCTCTGCCTCTGCCTTCTCCCTGAATCCTGTCTCTCTGCCTTCTCTCCCCAATCTCTCACTCCATTTCTGCTTGTGTCTTGCCACCTCTGCCTCCCTCTTCCTCCTCCTTGACCTCCCGGCTTTCTATCTGTGTCCTGCCACCTTTGCCTTCTCTTCGATCTCTCCCTCCGTTCCTGCTTGGGTCTGCTTCCTCTCCCCAATCTTCCCTGCCTTCCTCTCTGTTCTCCAACTTCCCCATTGTACCCCATCACTTCTGTTTCCTTCCCTGATCCTTCCTCTCTCTCTCTCCATCCCCAGCTTCCCTGGTGTGCCTCACTGCCTCCACTTTCTCCCTGATCTCCCCAGCACCTCCCATAGCATCCCCTGATCTCCTGGCTTGCCTCCACTGTCTCCAGCAGCTCCTCGCTTTCTTCCCCCAGCACCTGCAGCCTCTCCCTGGCACCCACAGCTTCCCCGGATCCCCTGCAGCATCTCCCAGCACCTACAGTTTTTTTCCCAGCTTCCCCAGACATGCTACGCTGGCACCCATGGCTTCTTACCAGCTCCCCCATAGCCTTTCCCCAGCACCCACTGCTTCTCTGGTTCCCCCACAGCCTCTCCCAGCTGCCACAACCTTTCCCAGCACCTACTGCTTCCCCAACTCGGTTCCAGATTCCCCAGCTCCCATGCAGTCTCTCTTGTCACCTGCAGTTTTCTCCTGGCTCCCCCACAGCTACCCCAGCACCCACAGCTTCCCCGACCCAGTTCCCAGCTCCCCATGCCTCCCAGCTTCCCAGCTCCCCCACAGTCTCTCCACTTCGGCTCCATCCTTGGCTTCTGTGCCAGCTTCTCCCCAGCACTGGTCCTCTGCCCTGCCGCCTTCCAGCTTTTCCTTTGATCAATCAACTCCAATTAACCTTGAATTACCCCAAGTCTCAGTGACCTCAAGTAACCCTGGGGCCCAGTAACCTCAAGTAACCCCAGGGAACAGTGATCCCAAGTAACTCCAGCCCCAAGTGACCCTGAGTAACCCCAATGGCCACTTGAACTCAAGTAACCCCAAGCACCAAGTTACCCAAGCGCCCCTAGTGTTAGCACACAGCCATGGAAGTGCATGTGTATGTGCAAATAGTTTTGTATGAACCCATAGAGTGATTGTGTAGTCTATGTGTGTGTGTATATAATTTTGTATCACGCCCACCTGTCGAACAGCGCAATATTGAGATCCTGAATGTTGATATGGAGCATGTCAAGTCAACATCATGACTCAAGAACTGACTGGAGAAAGCATTCACCTTGGATATGAGAGATCCAGCTTCAATTACCTGCTCTACCTGACTTGGAGCATATACTCTTCAGGAACATTTACTCCGCCACTGTGCCAGTCCTGGGAGCATGACTGACTACCCAAGAAGAACAATGTAGCCATGGGAGGAGCACTGAGCCCAAGCCCAGCACTGCTCCTAGGCTCAGTTGTCCTGAGCATGCTTCCTGATACGTGGTCAGGGAAGCCCTGAGGCTGCTACGTTGCCTCATTTCCAGGATTGGGTGCGCACAGAGTGGCAGCAAACAGATGGGGTTGCTTCACAGAGGCACAGAAGCAGTTTAGAAATGCCCTCTGTTGCAAGCTATTGGTTCTTTGGTACATAGTGTCCAGGTGTCTCTGTGAAGAGAAATTCCACCCTAGACCTAAGAAATTCTCAACACTTCGGCATTTTCTGACAACTTCCTTTCACCACACATTTCACTGAAAAATTCCCAACAGGCTCTAATAGTGGGCTCAATTCTCCTTTCATAACCACCAATGGATACTGGTAGAAATGAGATCAAAACCAGGCTCATTATTATTGCCTAGAGCTGCATGCTGTGGTGTTCAGCTCCCAAATGATCCACCAGAAGCTCCTCTTTTGTGCTTGGATGCATGAAATCAGAGCTCTGTGATTTCCCACAGATGAATCTGTCCATTTTGCTGTTCACGCTTAAGGCTGATATCATTTTCCATTTTGCATATGCAAGGCTTGAACTGCTCCTCAGAGACCTTAACGTGGCCCACTGTGCAGTTATCTTTGCAAAAACAGATTGGAGGTTACTTTCAGGTTACTTTCTTCCTGGAAGTATCAATTCAACTCCTCTTCGGAACATAAACCAGCAAAAATATCCTCCCAGGAGTGGCAAGGGAAAGAGTTTAACACTTTGCACAACAAACACAGTATTGTTGCTGCAATCTACAACACAAAGCAACTCAGTGGTTTTCATGGGTTCAAATCAAGTGAGCGTCAGACCCACACACCCAGCTGTAATACAGAGCTTGCTTATCCAGAAAAAAAGATCTGTGCAGCTCAGGTGGCTGTCAGTCCTGTGTGACCCAAATGTAAAGGGGACCATTTACACCACAGATACTGATCATGAGAATGGGACAAAGTGCTTGCACATCTCAGCTGATTCAGTGCTCCGTGTGCCCAGGCTAGTCCTCCCCAGCTTCATCGCAGCATGGACCACCATGGCAATCCATAGCCTCAGCCAGGCAGGTAGGTCACTACTCAGTCCTCTTTCAGCCATCTTCACAGCTAGCATTCTGATTCTCCAAGGTGCCTGTCAGTTATTATCCAAATCCAGATTCAGTTATCTTAATTAAAATCAGGCTTTATTGACACAGCAGAAAACACACACTATGGGAAAGCTAGTTAGATTACTTTTCTCCTAACTCAGCAGATCATTCTGACAAACGTCCTCGAGCAGGCCTCAAACTTCCTCTAGTAAACATGGGTTAAGCAGGATGAAAGCCTTACAGATAAAAGAGCCTTTTTGTAGTTCCCAGCTGGGCTGTAATGAGTCCTTGTTTCATGGCACCAACATCCATAGGCCTTATCCAACAGGAGTTCTCCAAGTAGGCCTAACACGCACTGACTTAGTTCAGTACTCACAGGGCAGGTCTACATGTGTGCTTTAATGCTCAGTACACTATTTTACTGCGCATTAAAGTGTCACATAAATAGCTGACATTACACTAAAGCACAGTAAAATAGGCTGCTGCACATTGTCACTAAACAAGTGTTCAAATGCACTAAATTTAATGCGCATTATTAAAGGTGCATTAATGCACATATAGATGCACCCACAGGTGCTTTTCTTCAAAAACACGGCTGTAGGAGGTGACCTTTTCTATAACAGACTAGTGGTTAGGATACAGTAAAACCTGGCTCCTGGGCCCTCCTCACCCTGAAGGGTTCAAGATCATATTACTCACAGAAGTGCCCTCACCACCAACCTAGAGACTAACCTGGTATGGGGAGAAGGTACCTGCCATTCTCTTTGAAGCTGGGCAGCTATGGAGAGAGGAATGCAAGAATGCTGGGCCAGAGACAGTGCAAGCAAGAGAGAGCCTCTCTCTCCAGCTCAGTGATGAGGATACTCCCTGAAGGAATGGGAAGGTCTGTGTTCTTGTTACTGCTCCTGCAGCAGCTTTTATGTCTCTCTAATGTAAAAATCATGAGTCAGTCCCCTCATGAAGGGATAACTTGAACAGGGCGTTCAGGCTTTGAATGCTACATGCCCAAACAGAGAAGAAGGATTTCAGATAAACACCCCACTTCAGTCCTATCTACAGGCTGGCTCAGGCATCCCTGTCTCAGCCTGCTACCTGATTTAAATCACAGCCTTTGGCACCCGACTTTTCCCATTTAATGTGTAGGAAACTTCAGTGCTTAAATTGGGTCTATAAATTCCACTCCTGGAGATGAGCCTTTGCTGCTAGCTGTAGGAAAGCTCAAGGCCACTCTACCTACGTCCCTTGGTGATTTTTGCCTGCAGGCCTAGATCCCTTAAAGCACTGAGACACCTAACTCTTATGTACATGCCTAAATCCAATTAATGTCAAAGACAGTTAGGCACATAAGTATCTTTGTGGAGCTGGGCTTTTGTCAGAAAGAGAATTACGTGCCTTTGAAAAACTGGCCTTTAACCTCAGGTTCTCCACTTGTCAGGTGGGGATATCAGCACACCCTGCCTCACAGGGACATGGTGAAAGCACAGCAGAAAGACTGAAAGGAGCTCAAATGTCATGGGAAAGCAGACTACAAGCACCTGAGAAGCAGGTATGAATTTAGTATGAAGCCTTACACTAACAAGTATCCTTGATCCAGGGATGTAGACAGATTGCTGATTGAAGAAATTAATGTAAAAATCTGACTTGCTGATTGACTTCACAAACCTCTAGAGACGGTTTCTTTGCTATGCAAATGGAGGTGGCATGTCACGTAATAAAAATACATCTGTTAGGCTGAACACATATAAAACACCAAGTGTTAACATAACCAAGATTTATATAGCAGGTTCTAGTCATATGAGCCAGGTTAAGCTATGTCTCCCACAGGGAAAAAAAAGGGTTAATTACGCTTAAATCATTCTGTCTTCTTCAGCTGAAATATTAATCTCCTATTGTACCAAAACTTTCTAAAATTTGCTATGACACAAGGAAATACTGACCTTGAAATGAAGGAGAAGGATTTCCGTGGAGACACCTGAAACATGCAGTGAATATGTTCTCACCCAAAATATCAGAACAAGAATGCATCAGTGCAACCCTTACGGCTAATAAATAAATAATGACATATACTAGACAATGGGGAAAACACACCCAAGGATGGCAAAAGATACAAAGAAGTGGATTTTGCTCTCACATCCTCTGGACAAGGTTTTGATATGCCACATGCCCACAGAAGAGTAAGCATCAGGGCTAGTACCCTTGAGGGCTACAATGCCTCTGTTACCCAGGGGACATAGAGCTAGAATCAAGCCCAGCCCTGGGTGGTGGCAGTTTTTTACCCCAGGCTAGTGAGTGTGCTCCAGGAAGGGGGTCGGCCACACATGAGGTGCTCCCAGGGAGCACTCGGATCCTGGAAAGTGGTCGGGCACAGTGAGGTGGGTGACTCAATGCAGGAGCACCCCCTACTAGCCCACCACAACAGGTATCTGATGGAGAAAATACTCTGGATATTTTTTCAATCATTTAACCTTGGATTGGACCAAACCATGGCAAATGGATGGGATGGATTGGTCCTGCATTTGTAGGTGGATAGATCACCCAATCCAGTGAGGCTTTTCTGACCCGACATGATTATATGAACATAATCACCCCTCAATATCATAATAGACAAATAGCTCCACATTGTATTGTTAGGCCTCATGTATGTAAAAAATAAAAAAATAAGAAAGAAAGAAAGAAAGAAAGAAAGAAAGAAAACAAATGTATAATACCTATTCACTCTAAGAAGCATTTAAAAGTAGCAAGGAAAAATATGAATTTGGTCTGCTTACTTTACAAAAGGGCTTTAGGAAGCAGAGAAAACAAAAAGCGTGTTTTCAACCCCTCCTGGAAATGTTATGGGACATCTGTGTATTTAACCAAAGTTAGAGGATGTCAGCTTCCAATGCAACGGGGCATTCTATTATATGTAGGTTCTTTGTAATGGAAGTGGCTTGGTGCCTAACTCCCCATTACTATTTTCAGAAGAAGTGTTTGCAAATGATTAGCCCTGGAAGTTTTTGCCCTGCACTGTGATAATTTTAACTTGCTCCTGTGTTGATTTACCTCCCCATTAGTAGGAACTGGAAGAATATGTTTGAGTACAGCAATAGCCAAGTGTGTCTCCATTGGTTATCGTTCAAATAAATGCTTCAGGGCACTGGATCTTGAGAGAAAATAATCCTGAGTTGTTCTTATTTAGAGTTGAATAAATATTTTTTGTCCAAACTTCCTCTTTTTCAGGTACAAATAGCTTTTTGGCTAATGGAAATTTTTGCCAATAATGGTCTATTCTTGCTGAAAATTGCGATATGAAAAAATATTGATTTTTTATATTATATTTCCCCAAGTGGATAAAGCCAAAGTAATTTCAGTTTTATCAAAATTGTTCATAGGGAGAAAAATCAGATCTCAATTACTTCTATCCTTTTTAAACTTTCAACACGCACAAAGAGCAATTCTATACATTGTTGTAATTACTTTAGATTAAAGGGGAAAAGTCAGGAGAAATAAATGTAAAGGCACATCACTGAGTACAAAATCTGATGCTCCTGCCACATGTTGTATCAGCTTCACCTTTCCACATGGCAGCTGCCTCTGCGGAGAGCAGTCTTGCAAATTTAAAGACACAGCACCCAGAACACAAGAAAAGATAACTGTTGTTTTTCTAAATGCACTAGAATCTTTTCCATACTAAGATATATCTTTAATGAATTTAATCCTTAATTCTTGGGATATAGCTCATTTCTAGTTGTGATTATTCATGCATGCAGAGATCAAAATCGTATGCTTCTATTTCATTATTGGGTGGGTATGAAACATTTGAATAAGGTGTTTAATGTAGATAATTGATGGGCATATTTAAGACACAGTCCTACTCTAAAATCTCTGGGTCCTCCACCGACAACCTTTTGCCCTGCTGCAAACTAACCATTTAGTTCTCCTCTTTGTTTTCCATTTTTCAGGAAGTTTCTCAACTGTGACAACTCCTTATCAATCTCCCCACAACAATTCTACTTCTTAAACAACCTTGTCAGGCATTTTCAAGGTCCAGATAAATTACTCCAGCTGAATCTGCTTGACCCACTGTTCTATTGACAGACTTAAGGTATAGATTTTCTAGCCATGATTTTTCCTTTCCAGAAGTCTCACTTATTTGATCCAATCCTATCAGGTTCAATTAGGTTTTGACAATTTGATTTTTAATTATCCTTCCAATGATCTTACCTGGTACTGAATAAAGGCTATTAGTCTGCAGTCCCTAGACTGGGGTATGTGGGTGTCATTTGTTTAAAGCTAGGTGCAAATTTGCTACCTTTCATTCTGATATAGCATGTGATTTTGAGGAGAGACTATATATCTTTGTCAGCATCTCAGCCTTTCCTTTATGTCAGAATGTACCACCCGGTCCTTGTGATCTGTTTCTAGTTGATAATTGTTCACTATCTTCACTTTATTATCTAAAAAGTATAGGAGCAAGCCATGTAACTTATCCAATATCATGCGTGATGAAGACAGATGCAAAGGAACAATTTAACTTCTCTTTAGTTTCTTTATCCTCCACTATTTGAATGACTTCTGACATGAAAGTGTGGGAGTATTAGCACTGAAAAGAAACATACTAACTAGACCAGTCATTCTCCAAGAGAATCCCTCATGCACTTCTCTGCCAATGCATATCAGTCTTGACTATCACTGAAACAGATTTAATGAGCCAGTTTCTATGCAAGTAAATCCCACGCACACATCTTTGCAAATGCTTATCACACTTGGTTTTGACAGTAATTAAATTTTTATAGCACCTTAAGAGTGATGGAGAAGTTCAAAAGGTATAGAGTTTGCCTTATAAGCAATAAAGCTATTCTGACTCCAACCAGTAGAGGGCTGCAGTGCAGATCTAAGAGTTCATTATGAAATTTGAGGAAATGTTTGGAGCCAAAATATCTGATTTATTCTTGCATTAGCTAACCCACAGTCCAAGCATGCTTATTGCATTAAGACATTGCTAGGTGATTTCCAAGCCTATTTTAATGAAAATGTTCACACTGGTCCCAGTTCTCAGAATGAAACAGTCAGCCATTACACATTAAGTGGTTGCTTTTTGATGTGGACATTGGACTACAAAGGTCATCTAATAAGATGACACAAGGGGCAAGCTGGAGAGCTTATTTTTTAAGAATACTAGTTTTGTCACTGAAAAATAATTAATCACAAGGTATTTATGTGACATGGCTACAGCCCAGTAACAAATCACTTGCTTTCTTCACTCCATTGGGCCTCGCCTAATAAGCCAGATTTGAACCAGTGCAGTTTTTAGCACCCATTATTCTTCCATGGCAGGTCTGATGTTCAGTTGGTAGCCACTGTACTGACCCCGCCCACACTTTTCCTAAAATACACGATGGCGCTATTAGTCATTTTGACTTCAGGATTATACATGATATGACAACTGAGGCTTGCATATTTCCAGGATGATCTCCAGTAAGTGGAGAGAAGCTAGGCTCTACTCATTTCAGTGATTTATACCACCTGAAGCTCCGGTCCCCTTGACTTTAATGGAAATGAAGCAAAATATATCATCAGTGGCATTGATCTCACTGACTTCCAGAAGACTACACTTATTTATGTCAGCCAAGTTTATGTCAAATTATTTCAGTAAAGCTTCTTTGTGTGGGGGACAGAATGGCATCCACTGAAGTTCTAGCCCATTGAGTCTTGACAGGGCATTGACTCCCCTCTCCTGCCCCTTTTGCCAACTTTTTCTCTTTTTTAATTATGATGAAGAAGAAGATTTTAAGCTAGGTTACAACAGATGAATCCATAAAATTATAGGATTGTAGGGATGGAAGAGATCTCAGATGGCCAGCTAGCCCTTCCTCATGCATTGAGGATCAAGTATACGTACACCACCCCTTAGGGATGTTTGTCTGACCTGTCCTAGAAACCTCCAGTAGAAGAGATCCCACAGCCTCCCCAGATGGACTATCCCAGTGCTTCACCATCCTTACCATTTTTACAGTTTTCATAATAACGAATCCAAAACTTCTTTCATGTAAACTTTTTTCCTTCTCCTACCTCCCGCTGGCCATGGAGAACAACAAATCACCATCCTTTTTGCCAGCTTCATTGACAGTGGAAGACTATGTCCCCTAATAATCTACCCTCTTTTAACCAAACCAAACACACACTTTTCAATATTTCCTCATGGTCTGTTTTCTAAACCTCTTATCATCCTTGTTTGCCTGTGGACTTCCTTCATTTTTTTTCTATATCTTTCTTAAAGCTTGGTGCCCAAAATTGGGCACAATCTTCCAGCAGAAGCCTCACCAGAATGGAGATAAATGGAATAACTATCTCCCATGTCTTAAATGCAACACATCTGTTAATGCATCCGAGTACGTGTTCTGCCTTTTCTTGCAACAGCAGTGCATTATCAATCCAGATTTAGCTTGGGTTTCTTTACAGCCCTTAGTGCCTTTTCTGCAATAGTGTTGTCCAGTTAGCTGTTCCCTAGTTTGTATTTGTGCCCTTGATTTTTTTCCTTCTCAAGTATAATATTTAATAATTGTCCTGATTGACTTTCATCCTGTTTAATTTTAGGACACTTCCCCAACTCTTTTAAAGTGGAGGTTTAATTCTGATTCTGTTCTCCAAAGTGCCTGCGGCCCCTCCCAGCTCGGTGTCATCTGCAGGGCCTGTAAGCATACTCTGTAATTCATGCACCAGCTCTGTAATGAAAATACACCGTAGAGCCAGCCCTGGGACAGACCTTTGTAGAACCCCACTTGAAATGCTGCCCCAATTTAGCAGTGAACCATACTTTTCAAAGGTTATTTTTGCATCACTTGTGCCTCAACTGTGTGGTTATTTCATTTAGACTTTATTTTCCTTGTTTACTTCTGAGAATATTGTTTGTGACCGTGTCAAAGCCTTGCTAAAGTCAAGATATAGCACATCTGCTGCTTCCCCCTGATCCATTAGGACAGTTATCCTGTCAAGGCAGGAGATTAGATTGGGTTGACACAATCTGTTCTTGACAAACCCATGTTGGCAGTTTTTATCAACTTATTACCTTCCAGGTTTAACATGATTTGCTCTTGACAAATCCCTGCTGGCTGTTTTTAACCGCCTTATTATCCTCTAAGTGGCTATAAATTGATTGTTTCATAATTTATTCTATTATCATTCTGTATATTGAAGTTAGGTTGGCTGCTCCACAGTTCCCTGGCTCCTCTATTCCTCTCTGCTCTCCACCCCACCTCCCCACTTTTTTTTAAAAGAAAGGCACTATGTTTGTCCTTTTCTGAGCTCCTGGGAACTCCTTTAACCTATTCCTTATTCTGGCCTGTACGTCTATTTCCACATGCATTTAATCACGTTGAGTATCTAGTCACAATTAAGTGTTTTTGTGGGAAAGTGGAAGCAATTCAGGCATCAAATATTGCCCATTACCTTTCATATCCACACAACACCACATGTTGGTTTCTTGCTGTGTGACCTAGACTGCTCTGGAAGTACTGCTGGTTTTTAGCAATGTAGCAGAGGCGGGAGCTTGATCATTTGCCTTCAGCTTGGAGAAGGAGGATAGTATATTAGGTCTGGCACTCCTTGTCAAAGGATTTGGGAAGCTCAAATCATCACAAATAAGAACCTCACCATTACTTTTCCTTCTCAACGTCATGAAGACCCCAGTCAGTTTTTCTTTAGTGAAACAGGAGCCAAAAAACCGCTGCATTTCTCAGATACAACATGAGGCATGTTGTATATACAAACATCCGTATAAGCAAGAGCTGCTCTCCCAAATACACTTTGCTTTCTTGGATGAAGAGGGTCTTACATTGATCTTGGATTCAGGAGACTGAAGTTCAATTCCAGGCTATGCCACAGACCCCCTCATTGATCCTGAGTGTGTCACTTTAACCTTACTTATGCTGCCTCCAGGCTGAGCCCAGGGGTAGTCCTGACACAGCTGACTCACTGGTTCCTGCCCCGTCTGCCCCAAGCTCCAGAAAGAAGCAAGACTAGAAGGCTTAGAGTGACTCTGAGCACACACGTCTTCAACTGCAGGGGCACTGCCTCAGGCCCAGGCTCAGTCCTATACAGAGTAAGTGGAGAAGACTTCAGTGTAGCATAAAGGCAGCATAGATATGGCCTTCATGTCCTTATTTTTGTGTATAGGGGCACTTTCTTGTCTGTGTCTCACCTATTTAGACAGCAGGCTGTTTGGGGCTGGGACTGTCTATTATGCTGTGTGCATAGAGAAGCCTGCCTAGTGGACCTCCTTAGCTGCTAGTAGGATTACAACAGCCATGCAAATGCTTCTGGAGAGCCAATAGGAAGGGAGACAGACAACCATTCTGCCCCTGTTCAGATGCGTGCGAGCACTAGGTTTTTGCAGT
>JAGPOW010001296.1:1409736-1436874 GCA_030014935.1 Caiman crocodilus | reverse complement strand
TGACATAACAGTGCTGGGCAATATTACTCCCTAGAATATTACAGTGTCGCGGCCCCGCTCCTTGTGTATAGAAAACTGCCCCAGCAGAGATAGCAAGTGCAGCTGCGAGTTGACAGGGCAACTAATGGGAGTCCGCTGACCCTAAGGGGCAGGGCTTGGCTCATATAAAGCCCAGAGCCAGGTCAAGCAGGCAGTTCCCTGCCAGCAGCTGGAGGGGCAGGAGCTCTGGGAGGCAGAAATGTGAGGGCAGCTCATGAGCACTCCAGAGGCTGAAGCAATGATGTGGAGTGGTAGCCAGGAGGCTTACATTGTTATGGCCAGGTGCCTTATGTTTAAGTTATAGCCAGAGGCTTGTGTTTTGGTTGTTGTTTACACTGGTGGTTTGGGTAAGGCTATAGGGGTTGGAGGAGGCCCCGTAGGGACCCACAGTGTGTGGGGTCCTGGCACCTGGGAGGGCACGATTCAGCGCCAGCGAGGGCGCAACGCGGGGTGTGGAGAACCCAGGCCCAGGTTGGGCACAGCGCACCGTAGAGCCCCAGCAAGGGGCAATCTTGAGAGGCCCAAGGAGGGCAGCAATTGAGAAGCCCAGATGAGGGGGCAATGCATGTGAGAAGCCCAGACGAGGGGCGTAGCGAGTCCAGTTGTAGGCTTGTACGGTGGTAGACCCCAGCCGGGGGCAGGGTGCTGCGGTGGACCCCAAGAAAAGGGTGAGCAGCACAGCGCCTCCAGAGACGGGCAAGCAGCTGTGGTGGTCTCAGAGAGAGGAGAGATAGCCAGGCATTCTGTGCTGCTAAAGAGAGGGTAGCCGTGCAGAGGGCCTAGAGGACAGGAGCTTGACCCTAAGCGGTCAAGGGTCAAGGGACGATATTTTAGAAAAGGCTCAGAAGGGGCACTGGTATTATTAGGAAGCCCAGAGTGGGCATCGAGACCCCCCAAGGGCGGTGCCACAAGGAGTCCTGTCTTGACTACATTTTTCAAAGGAGCACTGCCCAGAAGTCACTTCTGATCCTCACCAGTGTAAGGGTTTGGAGCTGGAGGTCCTGTGTGATGGAGGAAATGTATACAGTCTCCTGTTGCCACTGAGAATGGGGTTGACACCTTGGGTGGAGATTGGTCCCCTAGGGAGTGGGGACCTGTATTATACTGGAAATCAGACTAGATAGACATAGTGGTCCCTCCTGGCTTCCGTATTAAAATCTGAACCAACCAATGCTGCTTTCCCAGTCCATTGTACATCCTTTTCCCCATCCGTAACTGTGGCCGGTCTTTCAACCAGTCCCCTGATAGTGCTATACTTGGGTCTCACATCCCTGATTTTTTTGAATGGAGAGGAGGAGCACATTAATAGTTTGTATAACTTTCACCAGTAGTACTCAGTGTCCCCACTTTTATCTTCTTTTCCAACATGTGTCTTAGCATAATGCAGTGCATCAGAAATGCCAGCAATTATCTAACTAAAGGGCAACCAGATTGTCACATAGATCGCAGCAAGCGAAGGTAGCACACCATCTGCCTCGTCTGTCTTGCAGTTTGGGACATGTAGGAGCACAGCTTTTTTGCAGGCTTGGAAAAGTGTTCATGAGATGTAACATTTTGCTTCAGAAACTTTCTGCAAAGTGCCTAGATGAGCTACAGGTCTTATTGGGGATCTGAGAGCAGCTCACTACAAAGACGCCATTCGTTATGGTGATGATTATTTGTGTTAAGGTAGCATCCAGAGCACTGCTTCTGAGCCAGGGTACCCAGACACACTCAAGTGCCACAACATCCTTTGAAGGGTGTGGTGAGGTATGATGGGATACACAGATAAGCAGAAGCTTTGGCTCTTCTTTGCTTCACTACTCCCCACCCCCTCTGTAAGGAGGTAAGCACTGTAATAAATAAGTTTAATTTTTAAAACGGGGTGCCACTCAATTCACAGAAATTATGGAAGGGTGCCTCAAGTCCAATGAGGGGTGCTTTGAAGCTGAAAAGGTTGAGATCCCCTGATCTAGAGGCTCCAGCTGAGATGGGAAGGGAATTCCTTCCTACTAAGTGAGGTGCAGTCATGTCCTAAGAAAGAGACCTTCCCCCAAAGTACTAACCACCTAAACAGACAAGGCAGACTATTTTTGCAGCTAAGGGAAAACATGGCACAAACCAATTCAATGGCTTCCCCAGGGCCACAGAAGGAGTCTGTGGCAGAGCAGGGAATTCAGGTGGGGGCTCCTGTGGGAAAGTCCAGTCCCTGAACCCCAAGCTGTCCTGCATTTTTCTTCTTGATGCTCAATAATTTGTCTCAAGTCAAGCTAGTCCATCCCACCTGAAGCCAGAACATAGCCATTCCAATGGACGCATCAGCACGCATCTCACCTACTTTGGTCTTCAGCTGAGTTTGTCACATTAAGGCCAGAGGACACCGTTCTGACCTATTCTGCCTATGGGTTGCCCATATAGCTGTGACTGACTTCTATATCTTTCCTGGCAGCCCACACCAAAATTGTCTGCATAGTACATCCTGCCCCTCAGAAACAAGCCTTCTAGGAATCAATCTGCTCACTATGCGTCTCTCCTTTCTGTGCTTAACTCTAATTACAATTGCAGGCAATAGAACAGGAAGTGGGGTGCAGAAGGGCCATAATCCAGGGACAGGGAACTGTGGGGTAGCTGCCGGAGGGCTGCTTGTGTTTGTGGTGTGGGCTAGTGCCAAACCCATTGCTTGAGGGAGGCTTATCCTTGGGCTCTGATGCTCAGTAGAACTGCTATAGGCTCGGGCTGTGCTGCAGATGGGGATCAGGCTAAGGTTCAGTGTAAATGAGCAGTGTAGATGAGTGGTGCCTGAAAGTTAACTTCAAATAGCAATGTCGGTATGGCCTGAGCTCCTGCACATACTCCTATGCTGAGCCTGTCTGCTGGAGAGCCGGCCAGAACCTACCCCACTGCTCGGGCGTCTAAGTGGACTGAGGTACCTCAATGCATTTCTGTTCCCTCCTGTTCAAATCCCTGAGAACACACTGATTCACCTTCTTTTATAAAACACCATAATCCATCCTGCAGCAAGAAGACAAAGGACTTACTCACCTTATACATTCGTTGTTTTTCAGGGACTCCAGCAGGATGGACTGGAATTGCATTTAGATGGCGATGTCCACAGTATGGGCCAGACCCTAGCCCATCTAAAAGCATTTGCATCTTTAGGTGGAATAGGCTCTGGCCCATACTGTGTATGAGAGCTCAGCTAAACTCATTTAAGATTACAAAAAAACCAGATGGAGCCCTTTATCAAATAATACAATCTTGTTGAGCTGTCTGACTGGCAAAACGCAAACGGAGCAAAGCTTGGTTCTGAATGAGGCTGAACACCTACCAAAGGGCAGGGCCTCCAAAAGAAGGCAAATGAGGGGAACTAGCACATAAAGGCAGAGCTAAATGGAGGAAAATGAACCAGAGGCAAAATGACCGAGTAAAAAAAATTCATAGATTCCTGGATGCCAGGGTCTGAAGGGACCTCGACACATCATCGAGTCAAACCCCCTGCCTCGTCAGGAAGGCGTGCTGGGGTCAGATGACCCGCCAGGCACCTATTCGGTCTTCTCTTACAGACCCTCAAGGTTGGGGAGAGCACCACCTCCCTTGGAAGCCCGTTCCAAATTTTGGCCACCCTTACCGTGAAGACATTTTTCCTGATATCGAACCTAACTCTGCTCTCTGTCAGTTTGTGACCAAAATGAAATATTTTAAATCTGAAGTAATACACCGTTAACCTCTGTATGACATTGACTTCATTTAAAGATGTAGAGAGCTCGAGAGGTAGCAGGTGAAACACCCTTAGGATTTCAGGATGTGAATTTCTCTGCCAATCTCTTGCCAGGGGGAACTACTGCTACTAGGCTCAGCTGGGCAATGGGAGAATATCAGCTGTCCCAGTCCCTTCAAGCTGGGGACATGAGTGGCTTGGCTTAATTACTCTCTTACACACATGGAGGGATATGTGGCAGTCTTAGACCACTGATGTCGTATGAGGACCACATGAATTACTGAAGGAAAATGCCGTCTCATGATTTAAGCCCTGACAAAAAGAAGACAGTTTCCAATGGGCATTCATGTACATTTAAAGAAATGTACAGTTCAGTTGCACATAAAGGCCTCTAGAATTCACCTCCCACCAGCTCACAACTCACTAGTGCCCATTTTCACAGAAAGCAAACGCAAAGCTTTTTTTTCTTCCCCCCAGAGCCTCAGCTGATATAAATTAGCATAGCTTTTGATGAAGCTGTGCTGATCCACCCAATGAAAACCTGGCTCCGATACCTAAAGAGACACTGCAAGTATTATTCTAAAGCATACCACATTATAAAATGCACGATTTGCCCCATGTTGGTTAATTACACGAAGGCAATCCAATCAGGGAACAGGGGTGATCTCACATGGCTTACAGAACCGCAGCATCAATATCCGCATCCGTATTCTATTGTGATGGTAATTTCTGTGGTTTTCATTTGTGAAATCTATCGCTGTTCCCAAATGGTCAATTTCAGACTATATCCACCACGTAAATGCATTGTGAGGTATGAAAAGTTAAAATACCCTGAGGGCATGCTTTGGAAATGAAGCAATTTTTAGAAAGAGTGAATAAATGGTGGGTGAAAGTAAAAAGATTCATGAATACATTTTCCTCCATGTCTTTTAAGATGCTATAAACCATCCAAACTTTAATAACTCCCAAGCTTTCACACATCGTGGGCTTTAAACATCGAGAGACATCCCATACCTTTAATTACTCTGCTTCTTACTGTCGCAGAGACATCGCCATGGAAAACAAAAAGAGAGAGAGAGAGAGAAATAATGAATATCATTATGATAGGAAGTAAAAAAAAAAAAACCAACAACAAGTAAAACTCAAAAGGAGAACAAGGTTATTATGATCTGAAAGTCAGAAAAGGAATCATTTCAACAACAATAAAGCTGTCATCCTAAGCAACATTTCGTCTGAAGGGCAAAGAAAAATAAGATTCAAAGGTACTTGAAAATCTGATTTGAAAAATATATATGTTAGGCACAGCATGTATTAGATCCATCCATCATACTCAGATCAGTAATGAATGTCAGCTGTTTGTTTGTTTGTTTATTTGTTTAAAATACTTCTAGAAATTAATTTGAGCATTGATTCATATTGGCCACCAAATAGGAATAAAATCCAAATTCAAGGCAAATACCAAGTAGTTTGATCATAATTTGTGAAGTGAAAGACTCTCTCAATATTGGCAAAATCACCTACATGTGAAATAACCAAGGGGGAAAAAAATCTCATAAAAGCCAATAGAGTGTTTCTTCATAGTTTTAATAACTGTAATAATGATCGTCTTTAATATTTCATGGCCTTTTTCGTTTTCAAAGTGCTAGACATTAATTAATTAATCATAATCTTATCCTAAAAAGGCTTTTCTGTTCCAGCCAAGAACCACTGTGGGGCTGTGCGAGACTTCACCATGCTATGGACTGGTCTGTTATTTTAGTGGGAGAGACGCTGATGGTGATGGTGATGATGTCAATGATCATTTACCTTTGATAACATGGGATCCAGAGAAGAACATGAACATTATTCTGGGTCTTACTTAGACTCAGGTATCAGCTCGTAGAATATTTTCATCTTCTTCCATATTTTAGAGGTTGTCATCAATGTTACTGTATGAAAGACCAATGGTCTTAAACTTTGAGCCAATTTCCGATTTACCCAGTGCTGTTCTGATGCCCCAATAAGGAGAATACAGTGCATTACAAGCTGAGGCCTTATATTTGCCTCAGATTCTTTGGCTCCTGCTAAAACTGACTGAATTCATCAATAGTTTCTTACATTTTTCGGTTAGAAAAGAAATTCCATGGGGAAGTACTCTCCCTCCTCCTCCTTTATAGCCACCCATTCTGGTCTTCCAAGATACAGCAGTACTCATATTGAAATACAGATTTACAGGTCACAACGTATCCATACCAGTAAAAGAACAGAAGAGAAAACTCCAGGAAAATGGACACGTATTTATCATTTCCTTGCATGTGGAGTCAGATAATAGCATAGTTTCAAAATAAAGAAAAAATATGTAAATGTTAGGCTAGAGAATGGAGGACAAATTCTGAAGTCTGATAAAACAGAGAGGAAAGCCAGTCAGAAAATCACACTTTTTCCCCGTGTAAAAATTTGAATTTTTTTTAACATTTCATCCCAAACCTGAACTTTTTGGTTCAGCAATGCTGCTGGCAAGCCTCGCAGGCATCACACGTCAGGTGTTCTGTTCTCATCATTGTCCCATAACATAAGCTGGGCTTCCTCTTACCTGTTGCACCATGGGATTTTAGGCCTATGGTACATCATGGGAAGAATAAGCTGGCCAGTGTTGGAGTCCAGGGGCATGAGTCATGCTATAAAGGAGTACAGGGCAAGAGGAGGCACATGAACATTTTGAATTTCTGGATTTTTTTTTCTTTCTTTCTTTCGTTTTTTTATTTTGTGACAAAAACTCAGGGAAAATGTCACTTATTCAAAAAGCCAGTTTTCCATTGAAAAACAGATTAGGAAAACATTGATCAGATATACAAAACGTCTTTTTCATTGTTTGAAAGTGAATTGAGCACGTTTTAGTATTTTTGCTTCAAAGATAAATTTGAAACTCTAGAAATGAGACTGAACAGTTTGCTATGAATGATTTACTCAATGTATGGTGCCTCCTTTAATATTGCAAGCACACTCGGATGTTCTTCTCTTTATTCTTTAGCCTGCTTTCCTGACTGATTTCTTTGCAAGGTTCTGTAATCAATATATTAATTCTAAATAAAAGTTACTGAGTACTTTTGTATTCAAAAACAGACATGTAAAGAACTCCATTGTTTGCTTACGATGGGTCACACTAATTGCAAAGCACTGTTTCTGTTCCTTGAGTGATGGAGTGCAGCTCTTATGCACCCCATGTGAATACTTATTGATGGAAATGGGACTTCAGGAATGTATGGAGTCAGTGGCCTTGGCTCCTGACCGTATAGACCAATGGTGGCAATTATTTTGGCTGGTGGGCCATTTGAGATTTGGTGAGCTGTAGAGACCTGCACACACAAAATCTTTCAGAAGATACCATCTTAACAAACTATAGATGAAAAGCAAATAATATATGAAAAATCAAGCATCTACTATAACATATTTTAATTTTATTTAAAAAAAAATTGTCCTGATTTATAGTTTTTTGAGTAGTGTATATAGATGCAATTGCATAATAGCTCAAAATAAAGTCTTACTCTTGTATATTGTTTGTGTAAAGGGATGTGGGGCTGGGTATATATGGTGAGGTGGGAGGGGTTGCCTGTGCACTAGGTCCTGGGAGCTGGTGGTGGGGAGGAAAGGAGTCAGGGCAGGGCAGAAGAGCTCACTCAGGTGGTGCAGTGCAGGTGCAGTCTGCCCCCACACACACTCCCATCCAGCCCACAGCTGCCCCCCACAGTGCTCTGCATGGGACTGAGCTCTGTCCACTCCTGCCTGGGGCAGCCTGGGCTGTGCTTCCACCTACAACCAGCCCGTGCCCACCAGGCAGCAGCACGATGACCCTAGCCCCAGCAAGCATGCATAGGTTCCCAGT
This sequence comes from Caiman crocodilus, assembly GCA_030014935.1. Classification (NCBI taxonomy): domain Eukaryota; kingdom Metazoa; phylum Chordata; order Crocodylia; family Alligatoridae; genus Caiman; species Caiman crocodilus. The sequence continues at coordinate 1,429,276 of JAGPOW010001296.1, read as the reverse complement.
GGGTCTGCTGCTGCAACTTCCCAGGTACTATTCAACTCCCTCTGCCTCCAGCAGCTCTTCTTCCTCCCTGCCCCTGCTGCACCACTCCTGGGCAGCAGGTAGTACAGGGCACATGCCCAGCCAGGCAGTGTGGGAGCTGTAACTGGGTGCCTCCTGCCCAAGTGCATAAACTTCCAGCTTTAACTCCTAGCCGCCTTCCACCCACTCAGCCACCCAGTGTGTTGCATAGCCACCTCTAGGGGGTCGAGTGGGTGAAAGGCAGCCCTGCTGGGATACTTTGCATTCTGGCCAAGGCCAAGGCAAGGTCCAAAGCAGTGCCATCAGTGGGTGCAGGTGGGAGCCTGGCCCTCAGGCCATATTTTGCCCACCCCTGATGTAGAACATGACGAAGACCAGACTAAGGGCCTTGTTGCACATGGCAGTTTGAGCTGCTCCAATGTTGAATGGTGCTGACAGCTAGCTTGAGCTTGGAACAGTCATGCCTTAAGGCTAAAAACCTTCTGACTCTCTCCCCCACCTGCGAAACTGTGACTTGCCACTAGACGGCTGGGGAGTAATGGCTAGACCAGAAGCTACAGCTGTGAGTCGCCACTAAAAATCCAGTCAGTCAGGACAGGCTTCTATCCCTGCCCTTGGCTGGAGTGTGTGAGAGATGGGCTGGTGGGGAGAGGAACATGAAGCTGGAGAGTTAATGGGATGGGAGTGAGTCGTGAAATAGGAAGTGGAAAGGAAATGGGGATGGGTGCTGAAATCAAGGAAATCAGCTAATGAAGGATAAAAGAAAAGTAGTCAAAATAATTGAAAAGGAAGTAAATTAAAGAAGGTGTCATGTTTTAATAAATTGGAATTGGGATTGGGATGTGTGTGGAGGCGGGGTGCTTCCTGGGGTGGCTGGGAGCTTGCAGTGGTGAGGAGTGGCACTTTTGGGGAAGCCATTGTCCCTACCCTGATGAGGAAGCCCCAGCTCACGGGAACCTAATTTGGTCCCCTATCTTATACCACCCCTCCACATACACACACCTTTCCAGGCCCCACTCCCAGACCTGTCCATGTCCTGCAACCTGGCGAAATGCAATGTGTTCTGCACGCGGTTTGCATGGGGTTACATCTCTAAGGGTGGGAATGTCACACCCCTTTGGGCTGGAAGGGGAACTGACTTGATGTTAGAACTGCCCCCGGGGCATCAGGGTTCAGGGGGTCAAAAGTTTGTCCATACAGAACAGGAGGGTCGAGGGAAGAGACATTGCATCCTGGGATGCTGGAGGTCTGCAGCTTGGGTGGCTCATTTGTGGGGAGTGGTCACAAGTGAATGGCATATGAGCTGAATAACACAGATCAGAGAGAAACCTGCCCTGTAGTGGTGTAACTTTAATCCACCTAAAGTGTGCAGAGCCAGAGATAGGCATGGCCTCCCGGGTGGCCTCCCGGGGCCCAGACAGAAAATATTATTTTCCCCATTGTCTGATTATTATTATCATTACCTCTGGCAAGGGGGGGGGGGGGGGGCAATACTGAAAGTTCACCCAGGGTCACCAGGAGTGTAGGTGCAGTACTGAAAGTGTGTTTAAAACAACTCTCAGGTGTTAATGGATGGACAATCCAGGGTTTAAGAGCTCTAGAAGTCATTTAACATTAAAGTGTAAGGGCCTTGTTACACAATAATTTTGGGGTGCTCTTGGAGCTCTGAACCCTTGGATTTTCTGCAGATTAATACCTCAAACTAGTTTAAGCACTAGTTAAGCGGCTCAAAGTTGCACGCTCCAGGGCAAGTTTATCTCTGATCCCTATTACCCAGCTCATGTTTCCCTAAATGCAGCTTCACTTCAGTGAAAACACCCCACCTGACCCTCTCTTCCCCCACTGGCCCAGATCCGGCTTGCTGCCCCCACCCCCATCACCTTAGATCCCTGCTCACTGTCCCCCTGCCCACTCCCCTTCCTTACTTGTGGCTTCTTGTGCTGTCTGTCCCAGGGAGCAGGCAGGGAAGGGTTCACCTGCCCACCTGGCCCCAACCACCACTGCTCTCTCCGGGGGACTCAGCCCAGGGAACAGCAGCAGTAGCAGCAGCAGCTCAGAAGGAGCAGGGGTCAGATAAAGAAGTTAACCATTCCCTGCCTGCTCCCCCAGGACAGACTGCACAGGCAGCCATAGGTAAGTATGGGGTAGGGGAGAGCCCCAGAATGGCAAGGGGGGAGATTCTTACCTTTCAGTCCTCCTTCAGGCCCCTGCCGCCCTGAACTGTGACTGCTCCAAACTCTGTCTAAAACTAGCACCGATAAACACTTGAGCAGCTCACAGTGTAACATATAACAAGGCCCTAAGATCGTTATAGGAAGGTCAGGAATGCTACTGGGGCTCTTGAAGATGCTACTGAGGCTCTGAATCATTTAGGGCGAAGGAGCAGGTAAATAAAATTTGAATAATTTAGATAATGATTGGCTTTTTTTCCTCCTCATTTAAATAGACCTTGCCTTGAGGTGTCATTCCTGGAAAAATGAACCTCATGTAAGATTTATTAGCTGAGCTAAATTGAATTTTCAGTCATCATAGACGCACAGATATTTGCATGTCCACAGACTTAGCTGGTGTAAGGCAAAAAGCTGCCTTGATTCATTGTCTTAGCACCCGAGCTCTGGCAGAGTGCTTTGGGATGGATCCGTGTTTCTTGCACTGTCCCAAGCAGGGTCCAATTCTAGATCAAACCTGCTACTGACTCTGTTAAGATGGGAGCGTTCAAGTTTCAAATAGGCTTTCTTCCAACATTTCCACCAGTACAACTTGACTGTAGATGTGTCTGCAGAATTAGCAAGCACCAAAGAGACCATAAGCGTGGCTGAAAAAAGAATCACGTTTCACTTTTAGCTTCTATTCATGGAAGATTAATAATAAAAGTGCACTGCAGCTCTTTAGTCCATATATGAAATCAGTAATAAAATGTTCTTTGATATAAATTCTCCCTCTCTGCAGTTATGAAAGGCTTGCGCAGTTAAAATAGGAACAGCGTGCTACCCAGGATTTCTGAAGGAAAAGAGGGAATATAAAAGTAAGGTTTGAGATCTGTGTCAGGATCTCTGTGGATCTGTGTTCAGAGCTGAAACAAGCACACTGAAGCAAGTGGTAACACTTGCTCTGTTATCCACTGATGATTTGATATGCTCTTTAAACAATATTTTAAGCATCTGTTGATGGCTAAAGGCCCTACTTGATATCAGGGCCCAGTCAAACTTGAGTTGCACATGCACAATAAGTAGTCCGCACATAAAACACACCCTGCCTGTATTGCACACAGCTAACTCGTGTGCCACAAGCAATCTAGGCACTCTCATGGTGAGCTCCATACAGACTAAGTTACCCTGGTTCTTTACGTGGGTCTTCTCATCTGGGTAAGTTAGCTGTGCGCAGCATATCCATACTGATCTTGCAGCACAAATGTCTACGGCAGCTGTACTACCTTGGGAGCAGGAGCAACTTTAAGTGACTTGCCCAAGGCCACGTAGGACATTTGTGGCAGATCAGAGGACTGAATTTTAGGTCTCCTGAAACCCAGCCCAGTGTTGTATCCTTAATTTTTAGTTATTTGTCTTTGGGCCAGTAGTTAAACCCTAGGACCCAGATACTGCTGCAGTAGATATAGCAATTATTATTAATGATATGCTGATGTATTTAATTTATTTGCAAGCAATATTGCAATAGAAATCTATTATAAGCCAGTTATAGCTAGAAATGCCACGTACAAGTAAAGCAAAGTCAGGTTTAGGGCCTGACTTCAGCTGCAGTAAACCGGCATAGGTGTATTAACATTGGTGTAGGACCATTACCTTATACCAGCTGAGGATCTGGATCACAATAGCTTATGTATCTAAAGGCCATTTTGGGGGCTGAGAGCTAAATGAGGCCAATGATAGCAAAGGAAGATGAAGAAACAGTACTTGAAGTACTCATAAGAAACAGGCAAGAATTACATTCCTGGGAATTGCGTCCAAACAAAATTTTTATGACCCAAACTCCTGATGTTGCTAAGATGATGCTAACATGTCTTGGTAGATGCAAAGCAATTAACATTCTCCTTGACATATGTAGTTAAAGCCCCCGGACAGGGACATTGCAAGCAGGTTTTCATCAGACATTTCCAGCAGTAGACAAGATTTCAATGCCAGTGTTTTGGGATGCCACAGAAATCTCTCTGTCCTTTTTATGGGATGTCCTTCCCACTGGAAAGGATTATTTCTCACCTTCCCCATGATTGATTTTGCTAATCACTTAAGGAAAGGCACAGGAGAAAGGGGAGGAAGAACTACAGCCTTTCAAATGGGGAGCGCATTCAAACTGCTTTTCACTTCTGTCCCTAAAAATATGAATCCTTCCTTGAGACAAAGGTTTCAGGAACATGGGGAATTAAATCTGCTGTTATCTGGGAGTTAAGAAGATTTACTGCCTAGGTCAATAAAAGGGATAGGGGGAAATGGCTCTGCCTCATCCCTGCATCCAGTTGTGATCTTGCCCTAACAACCAGCTGTGCCTTCACTTCCAGAATGATTAGGGTTCCACCTGTAGGACCAGACCAACTGAAGAAAGATGTCTCCTTCCCTGCAACTTCCCTTTCTCTCTCTCCCCTTCTCCCTGGGAAGAAAGTTGTAGGAATATAACCCTTCATCCATTCCCCATTGCTGCTAACAGAGGTGTGGGGGCTTGTGAGCAGATGGGTCTTACTCCCTTTCCTGGTACTGTGTTACTGTAAATGTTTCCCTGACCCCCTGCTGAGTGCAAAAGCTCACCCTTCCTTATGGCATGAGCCAGCCAGAGGGCACCTGTATACATAACAACGTCACAATGTACATGTGATGAAAATTTCCCTTGGTGTGGCTTAGTGGTGTCACACGTTACACACGCCCGAGTTTTGTGAGTTTGAAATGAGTTTGCATCACTGCAAACGAAACTACATCCCGATGGAATTTAGTTTGCAGCATTGCAATTTGGAACATGGCAGCTCACCTCCCAGCTAAGGGAGAGGCAGGCAGGCTCTGCAGAAAAACAGGATCAGGCTCCTTGCCTCTTCGGCCTTCAGCAGGCATTTGCAGCCGGCAGGATGCCTGGGGCCACCTGGGAGTGGGATGGCTTGCCCTGGGGGCAGTGCAGAAAGGCAGCAGGAGGGTGGCTTGCTGAAGACAGAAGTGGCAAGGGGCCTGATCCCCTTTTTTCCCCCCTACAGCCAGCCTGCCTCTCCCACAGCCAGGGGGGTGAGCTGACAAAATAATGGCAGAGATTATTAGAGAAGCAGGCAGGCAAGGCTCATCCTGGCACCTGAACTTAGAATCACTGGCCCACCTCATTGGCCCCCTACTTCCACCAGGGGCTTTCATGCACAACTTAACAGTCGTGCAGGGTGATTCTGGGGGTACAGGAAAGATGGACAGGACTCATCCACAAGACATAATGGATGAGTCACTGATCTGGCCCTCTCTGCAAACTCCTTTCTTGCTGCGTGTTACCTGCCTTTGTTCATTGTTACAAAGCCTATGGGAGTGTATGATGAATTTGTCTCCGCAGACATAAAGCAGGTCTTAGGCATTATAAGGTAATACTCTTGGTATGCATGGTAAAATGTTAGAAATTTTTGCTCTGAATGATTCTTTAACCAGGCTAATGAGATCCTTGGAATAGTGTATACAGCAATTAAAAATAATTAGGGAAATTAAAAACACCATGTAAGTTGATAATGGTACAGTGCTGGTATTTAAATGCTTGCCTGGTTATATTATAAGATGAAAGCAGACCGTGCCTTATTAAAAAGAATGGAAAATGACATCATTGGCATATCTTAGACTATAGGAAGAGATATTCAGAATTGCTTAGTAGTTTTAGAAGTCCAAGATCCATCAACTTTTAGCTGGTCTTTGTGTTTCTAAATCAAATAAGCATTTTGGAAAATTTCCCCCATAATATATATATATATATATATTTAAATCTGCTCCTATCTTTCTAGAATATTTTAATTAAAATGTAATGCATTATCACTGGGGCTCTTTGACTGGTACCTCTTCCCAAAATAATGTCTTTTGTTATGACTGGAAATTGTTTAAAAGGGTAACAACAGAATTTAAATTCTTCCTGTTATTGCGTAATAGTTAATTGCTTTATTTAAAGCTTTGGGTAGATCTCTGCATGCAGGGTTGCTGAAAAAGCATAGCAATAATGATTAAAATAGAAATCCTATAATGATTTCAAAGCCATTTCTATAAGCCATCGCAGGTCCCATGTACAACTTCCAGAAGCTAGGTTTAACTGACTAACAAACCACAAAGGAAAGGGCATTGTATCATTCTTTCATTATACCTTAATATAGTATTAGCTGCTTCTGTGCTATTAATTCCCTATTTTCTCTAGACGTGTTAAATCATTCAGGGAGAAGCAGCCCGAAAAGACAATCCCTCCTTTTACTCTGTCCCAGACTGAAAATCAGAGGCACAAAGACTTAGATTAATTTTCCCTGTGTAATCCCAAGATGGTGACATTTATTTGACTCCTTTCAGTTACATGAAGAGAGCTGGCATTTAACAATTAAATTATTTCTGTTTTACCACTACAGAAGTCTGCAAGTAGGGCCTGTTGGGAGCTGCAGCCTGCCACAGTCCAGCTTGCCCCTGACTTGCAAGGCAGAGGACAGCATCTGCAGTCCCACTTCTCTGTTTTTCATACTGATTGCAGCTTCCGGGACCCTAGAGTGTCTTCAGGAACATGTGGACATTATTGTGGATCTACCGTTCTCTGCTTTTTTCTTCTTCCCAGGGGTTGAGACTTTCAGAGGATGTTCAGCACTCAGGATCTGAAAATCAGGGCCAGTTGAGGTGACCCAAGCTGGGTGCTGGCAACGATAGAAGATGACATTTCTCATAGTTGAGACTCCTCCTCTCTGTGTCGAAGGATGGATCAGCCTGTCAGGATCCCTATTCCCAAACAGACCCTGGTTACTCTCTGAAAATCAACAAACCTGGGGTGGGATTATCAGAGGTAAAATGAGTGACTGAGCCTTCAAAACAAACTAGGTCCAGTTAATTTCCTCCCGAAGCTGTAGGTTATACCCTAGCCTTGCACCTGATGTAAGCAAGGCATAGAAGACAAATCCTGTTCCTAGTCTGAAGAGAACATAGAGTCTCTCCAGTTGTCCTTTTGCCACTTGATTGGAAATGCTGGCTTCCCAATGACTCATTAAGGAATATGGGTATAGTCTTAGCACCACTTCTCCATTTACAATATATACCCAAGTCCTGGAACAGAGGTGGTCGCAAACAGCAAGCAGGCAGTGACAGTGTTCAGCCCACCCAGCAGTGTCTCAAGAATAGCCACTATTGAGAGCGGTTGAGTCAGCAAGATCCTAGGGTTTCACACAGCTCAGCAAAAAACCTGCATCACAAATTCAGTGCTACAGACTTCTGTAGAAAGAATATGCTCCTCACACACTATGGAAAAAAAAAAACCAGGAAAGTTATGCAGAGGTGTGAATATACCCTCAATGGGTATGTCCAGATGAGCATGCACATGCATTTCACCAGGGACAATATCTGCGACACATAGTTGTGCCACTGCTACTTGTTCCTAGGGATTGCCCATGCATGTGTGCTCTGGCACACAGAAAATTGCCCCAGGTGGGGTGGGATGGCTGAAGCCAGCACCTGAGCTGGTCCCAGCAGTCTTACCCGGGGTCCTGGGTGCCTCCTGAGGCTCCCGCAGTGATCCAGTGCTCAGAGCCTGACTGGCAGCCGGAGTGTGGCTCTGGCAGATCAGGCTCCAGTTTCGGGGAGCACGCACTGCCACCATGTGCACCACCATGCTTTTTTCTGCCAGAGGTTTTTTGATGCCAGGATCTCCCAGTGTCAAAAACCCCCTTCACCCTGCAAATTAGCAGTGCAGCAAATGGCTGCATGTGCAGTTCGTGGCACTGCAGATGGGTCTGCAGGGCCACAAAACATATATGTGTGCAGTTTTCTGTCCATGCTCCAGCTTGGGCCAGATTCTGCCACATTTGCACAGGTGAGGAAACGCTCACTTGAACAGTTTAATAGAAATCAGCAGAAGAATAAATCCACGTGAAGACCCTACAGGGAGACTGCATTACCTGTGCTTGGTCTGCACAGTAGCCTACAGGGTGCAATAGATAGAAAGGCAAGATGGACTGCAAGATTTGCAAGGTTTTGGACCAGGCAGTTTGCCTAGGACACAAACATCGCTGACTGCAGCCTGATGACTAAAGGTATTATTATTTATTTGCCATGCTATAGCACATAATAGTTCCCAACAGGGCTTTCATCACCTCACTGCGTGTCAGCCCTTCCTGTAGCCTTTGGGGATGACCCTGTTCATTTTCAGCTGGGCCTGGGGGGCATCATCTTCAAGCAAGCTTTGGCTTATTATACCCATAAAGCTTACAGATGAAGAAAGCAATGAATACAGAGAGACAGAAGTGGGTAAGCTGCAGTGGGGCAAAAAAGAGAGCAGGGTGACTCTAGGAAGGATGCCAGCCCACACAGGATGGACAAAGTCCTCCTATTTGAGACTCTGGGCAATGGCATGAGAAACTGGTATATGAAGCTGATGATGCTAAGCTGATGAAAAGGAGCACCTGTACTTCGTAAGACAGCAGCCTGTCAGGGTTGGCTACAGCTCTGCTGTCTCTTCTTGGTGGCTGGATATGACAGGCACCTCTTGGAAAGAGAGTGGAGCTGTTATTGTTCTTACACTTCCCAGAAATCTGGCTGAGGGGCAGCCCTGTGTAACAAGGTTAGCCATTGCAAGTCAACACCACAGGCATCTGTGTTGATGGACAGCATCATGGCAGGGGTCTTAAGGCTGAGGTTTAGCTCCAGGCTGCGGCGCCTTTTGCATTTTGTTTGTTGCTAGTCATCTCATTTGCAGCCTCTGTCAAAGAGCATGATGCTTAGACATTCACTTACCCAGTATGTGGCTTAGAGCCAGCTTGATTGTGCTACTGTTTCCCAGGCTTCACTGCAGCCCCACAGTCCTCTGTCCACCAGTGACAACTGTCTCTCCACCAACAGTGCCAAGGCCTCTCTTAGAAAGAGGCCAACTACAACATTTGTCTAAGTACCTGTTGATAGCCCTTGGTGTGCATGTGATAAATATAGGAGGGGGTGCTGTGAGAGGGATGCCAGAATTGCAAGCAGATCCCTCTTTCCTCTGCAGAGTTAGCCCAAGCCCAAAGTTCTTAACTATATACAATGTATTAAGTTATAATTTACATAAACATAAAACTAAATATCATATACATATATTTACACAGTGAACGCTAACCAATAAGCAAGGTCAAACCCCAAATACCGCTATTTACAACATCACAATACAACTTTTCAATTACAAAATACCAAGGTGCAAACATGAACAATCTTAATAACATCTGTTCCTTAATCTAGTCCCTGACCCTGGCAAGAGATAGCCCTCTTCCCAATGCGGTCCCTTGAGGGGTGTTTGCCTACCTGAAACGTCCTGAAACGAAATGTGGGACCCAAAGGCCCAATGACTCACGCTCCCTCAGGTGGCAGTGGTCAGGGCGCAGCTCGATGGGGGATCCTCTGCTGGAGCATCTCTCCAGGCCTCTCCTGTGCTCCAGTGGCAGCTCCAGGAGACTTGGGCCTATTGCCCGCCGGGGGAGAGCTCCCCAGCTTTTCTTGACTCCGCTCTTCTTGAGTCTCTCACTGCATCTGCCCCCTATGCTGGGCATGCAGCTCTTTTGATACGCTCCAGGGCTCTGCCCCGAAGTCGTCCGGACCTGACAGTTTCCAGTCTTCAATCAGGTCCGGGGGAGCTCTTCTGTCCCTCCCCTCAGGACAGGGATGTGACTTTATTTCCCCTGCTGCCTCCTGATTGGTGGATGGGCTCCGCCAGTCAAAACAGCAGGAGCTCAAGCCTGGGACTCAACCCAAGCTCCGAAAGGTGAGCCTGCTGCATATTATTTCATCACGTGCATTTACATGAATTTGACATATCCTCATATTTTTCGTTTCAAACGTCCGCTGCATGATGCTATCGGATACCGCTGTCGATGAGTTAGGAAGAAGGAATGGTCGGGTATGAATTTGAGCTAACTCCAATGAAAGGAGTTTCTAGGATCATATCCCAGCAATAAACTGGTAAACAGACAGCTCTTGTGAATGAAAAAAAAAAAAAAGATGAATATAAAATGTATTTGAACACTTCAGGCAGAGTCCTGTTTCACGTTATGTCCCAAAACAGCCCCATGACTGCAGGTTTTGGTACTTACGGATCTTGGATATTTCTCTCACCCTGCGGCAAAACAGAATTGTCCCGTATGAATACCTGCTGGGAGTAAAATGGAGGACAGATATCTTATCTTTTAGCTCCAATAGAATCATAGACAATTAGGGTTGGCAGGGACCTCAGGAGATCATGTAATCCAACCCCCTGCTCCAAGCAGGATCATCCCCAACTAGACCATCCCACCCAGGGCTTTGTCTAGCCAGGCCTTAAAAACTCCCAAGGACGGAGATTCTACCACCTCTCTAGGTAGCTCATTCCCATCCTTCACCACCCTCCCAGTGAGAGACTTTTTCCTAATATCCAACCTAAATCTCCCTTGCAACTTGAGCCCATTACTCCTTGTTCTGCCATCTGCCACCACTGAGAACAGCCTAGCTCCACCCTCTTGGGAACCGCCCTTCAGGGACTTGAAGGCTTCACATCCCTCCTCGGTCTTCCCTTCTCCAGACTAAATAAGCCCGGTTCCCTCAGCTTCTCCTCGTAAGTCACGTGCCCTTGCTGAACGGCTCAGACACTCACTGAGGAAACAGGGCACATGGGTTCAAGGTCCATATAACCCAGAGGAGATTTTGAATTTACATCTCTCAGCATAATGGTCTAACCAATTGAGCACAGATTGCATATTATCCAGGTGCCTCTCCAGATCTTCTTTTTTAAAACGGCCACCCATACAAACCAAGACACAAATGTATGTTCAATAAATGAAAAAAATCAAGGCGTGTGGCAGACAGACTGACGCTTCTCTGAAAGGGAGCCAACCCTGCGTTTTAGCCTTGACATTTGCTCTTTAAGGGGCAGAGACTTCCCCACTGCTCTCCACCCCATTTTTATTTACTGAATAAATGAAGGTGCATGAGGAGGGTTATCCTCCTCCACTCCTTCCCTCCCCTATCCACCTCCACTAGTCATGGGGTTTTGCCTAGGACATATGGGTGTACACAGGAGCCATCTATCTTCCTGGCCTGATCACAGCATAGCTCCACAAGTTCAGTAAATGTGTGGACATCTGCACCAGAGCTGAATCCCAAACTGCATATGTAGGAATATTGGAGACTTAGAGCCCATCAGTCAGCTCAGGGGACTTGGGAATGCCATGCCTTTAAATGCTAGGGTATGCTTTGGTTGTACTTTAGCAGGATACCTATATTTAGGGACCTACTGAAATTCTGATTTTGCATTTTTCACCAACCAGTGGTAGAGAGTCCCCACTGCAAAAAGACCACCAAAATGGTGGCTGGCACCACAGTCCACCTGCAAATTTTGTATTCAGCTGCGATGTAGGTAGACCCCTAGCTATATTCTGACAAAGTCCTTCTATAGGTATAACAGATTGTTAACTTTATCTCAGTGTAGCTACTCAGAGTTAAACCTGAAGCTGGCTTTGTTTAGTTACTTGTAGGTAAAACCTACAACATGCGTTGTCTCCACATCAATATAATTATCCTAAGGTGAAAACAGACCTATTTTTTTTCTTTGTAATAAGGACATAGCCCTAGACTAGGCAAGGTAATCTTTCATCCTGACCTATTTTGAAATATCCAAACTATTAAAGAGGGCTCTAGTGACACAGATGATGGCAGAAACAAGATGAGGCACTCCAGTTCATCTAGTGCAGCCGTAAGAATTAAAAGATAATGTCAATGGAAAAGACAATAATGGCTTCTTGTTGCCAAATAAGTGACAAGATGAAGTTAGAAGTAGAACTTGAGGCTTTTATTTTTGAAGCTGAGTATATTGATCCTGTGACAGTCATCTTCCCTGCAGTAACTCATTCTGTTACATCAAATGATTGGCAGTGTTAACTTCTTTCCCTTCATTTCCTCCCTCCAATATGCTTCAGTTAAACGTGTCCTCAGCCACTTTGCATCTTCCCTCTGCACATTTAGAGCAAACGCATTCTTTCCTGATTTGTCACGAAATAAAGCAAACAAAGAATAAAAAAAATAAATCCTACGAGAATGACACTGAAAGGAATTTAACCCTTACTGTCACATGTATCAGGATAAAGGAATACAAATACCCAGCTCACAGTCTTATTCACTCCCTGTAGGGAGAAAACCAGGAAAGCCAAGGCTGTGACTGAACTCCAACTGGCTACACATATCAAAGACAATAAAAAGTCCATTTTTAGATATGTGGGGAGCTGAAGGAAAAGCAAGGGTAACATTGGACCCCTGCTAAACCAGACGGGTCAGTTGACAAACAGTGTTCAGAAAAAAGCCAATCTGCTTAACAGATATTTTGCATCATTTTTTCCACCAGCCCCAAGGGACGGCCCTGCTCAATACAGTATGGGACGGCCAGGGTGAGGGAGAATTGTTGCCCTTCATCCATGTAGACAATGTGAAGGAACACCTTGAGAGTCTGGACATCTTCAAGTCAGCTGGCACAGACAGCTTACACCCCAGGGTACTTAAGAATCTGGCAAGCATCATAGCCCAGCCCCTGGCACGGATCGTTGAGACCTCGTGGTGCTCAGGCGATGTGCCCGAAGATTGGAAGAAGGCCAAAGTACTGCCTATCTTCAAGAAAGGGAGGAAAGTAGATCTGGAGAACTACAGGCCCATCAGCCTGACCTCCGTCCTTGGGAAGATCTTGGAGAAAATCATCAAACAGACCATTCTTAACAAACTGGCTGAAGGCAACTTCCTGAGGGATAGCCAGCATGGGTTTCTTGTGGGTGGGTCTTGCCTGAGCAATCTCATCTCCTTCTACAACCAGGTGACAAAACATCTGGACAAGGGAGAAAAGATTGACGTCATATATATCTCGACTTTAAAAAAGCTTTCGATCTGGTATCCCCATGATCGTCTTATAGAAAAACTAGCCAACTGCAGCCTCGGCTACATCACAGTCTGCTGGCTGGGGAATTGGCTTTGAGGTCGGACCCAGAGAGTGGTAGTTGATGGAAGTCAATCATTGTGATATGCCATGACCAGGGGGGTCCCGCAAGGCTCCATCCTTGGACCTAATCTTTTCAACATCTTCATTAATGATGTGGATATTGGTGTCAGAAGCAGACTGGCCAAGTTCGCTGAAGATACCAACCTTTGGGGTAAAGCGTCCATACCCAAGGACAGAATGGTGATCCAGGCCAACCTTGACAGGCTTGGAAAATAGGTGGACAAAAACATGATGGCCTTCAACACCAAAAAATGCAAGGTATTCCACCTCGGGAAGAAAAACCCTCAGCGTTCGTATAGGCTCAGCAGTGCTACGCTTGCTAGTACCATAGCCGAAAGGGACTTGGGAGTCATGATTGACCACAAGATGAATATGAGCCACCGACATGATGTTGCAGCTGGCAAAGTGAGCAAAACTCTGGTTTGCATCCATAGGTGCTTCTCTAGCAAATTGCAGGATGTCATCCTCCCACTGTACCCGACTTTGGTGAGGCCACAGCTGGAGTACTGCATCCAGTTCTGGGCTCCACAATTTAAAAGATATGTGGAGAAGCCTGAGAGAGTCCAGAGAAGAGCCATGCGCATGATCAGAGGTCAGGAAAACAGACCTTATGATGACAGGCTGAGAGCCATGGGACTCCTCAGCCTGAAAAAGTGCATGCTCAGGGGGGACCTGGTGGCTGCCTATAAATATATAAGGGTGTACATAAGGATCTAGAGGAATGCCTCTTCACCAGAGCGCCCATGGAATGACAAGGTCAAACAGTCACAAGCTTCTCCAAGACGGTTTCAGGCTGGACATAAGGAAAAATGTCTTTATTGTCTAAGCCCCCAAGGCCTGGAACAGACTGCCACCAGAGATGGTGCAAGCACCTACTCTGGACTCCTTTAAGAGACAATTGGATGGTTATCTTGCTGGGATCCTGTGACCCCAGCTGACTTCCTGCCCCTGGGGCAGGGGGCTGGATTCGATGATCTTCCGAGGTCCCTTCCAGTCCTAAGGTCTACGAAATCTGTGAATTATTCTTCTAGCTACACCTGCTCCGAAACCAGAATTTCCAACCTGCAGGAAATTCCAAGCTTTAATGATTCTTTTTTTTTAATTCCAACAGAAAAATCAACATTTCTCAATGAAGTGAAATGATGAAGAATTTAGATCTGAAACTATCAAAACATTTTCTTCTTGTAAAGTCCGACTGTTCTATTTCAGTGACGTTGGACTTTTTTTTTTATTCATAAAAATTCTTTGTTGAAGCACTTTAGTGTAAGATATCAAATACGGTATGTAAAGAAATCCTCTTCCCCTCCCTCTGCCCTTCAATTGGGTAAGCCCAAGTTACCCCTCTCTCTCCTGGTTTTCTTCTTGGTTTAGGCTGGTCGATCAGGTGACCCTGTTACTTTAAATTGCCAATTGCTCAACTCAAGAGTGAGACCTTATGCAGGGAGATAAGGCAAAATGCCGCATTTATTGATTACATGTAGCAGATACATAAGCTTGGACACACCAGCCATACAAGCAGACATAGACAAACATACAGACAAAACCACTCCGGTAAGATGTTATAGTTACCAGCAAAAGTTACTCAATGTTAGTACTGGATGGCCAGTCCAGGCTCATTGAGAGTGATGGGAGCAGGGCTAAACAGATGTGCCTGTGCTCCAGGAGGTTGCAGAACTGATTCCCCATCTTGGCTTGCCTGCATCTCACTTTTATAAGGATTTCAAGTCTTTGTTCAGCATTTGGGGTTTTTCCATGCTTAGTTTTTAATTGGAGGTTTTTATCCATCTTCTGGTTATCTCAACTTGAAACCATTCCGGTAATGTCGGTATCTCCGAGTTGGTATCTCTGCCTTGAAGCACTGTGTAGTTCAAATGGCAGGATATGCAAAATTTCTTCTTACTATCTTCTTTGCACCTGATCACAGGCAAGTTCCTCAGCCATCCATTAATTAGCTTAATTAATTTACTATCTGGTAATTCATACTTTGGTGCCTTGTTGCTTACACAATCAGTTAAATTAAATCTTTTCCTGTTTTCATGCAAATAGTTACCATTCTTCCACCATTCACCTCACACAGACACTCGTGTACACAGGGCATATGAAGTTCATTTTTTCATGTCAAGCAGGCACCAAGCACAAAATGGAGTTGTAGTTGTTCATACAATCATAGAGGTTTATCAATTAAATGCTATTATCATTTAAGCATAATAACTAATATGCAAAAATTCATACTGCAACTCAGAACAATAAATTCCTAGGAAGACAGGAAGCACTCTCTTCCCTTCAGCAGACATTTGGAAACCTTTAAGCAGCAACACCAGGCTGCTGCCTGGAGATTTGCTGTAAGTAAAAGCCTGGAAACTAGCCAGGAGATAGGAATTATGTGTAGGCCAGTCATGTCTTAAAAGGATCACTGAGTCCAGTCTCTGTAAAAACTTCCGCGCTTATGTTTGCTCAAAGTGTATTCTGACTTCTTCATACTACGCCCGCCCCAAATAAAGATGCCAGGTTACAGCTTGCCTTGCTGTGTTACTGCGGAGGGGGGAGAGAGGCTTTCTAGCCCCAGCTTAGCAAATGGGGTTTGTCTTTTTATTTTCCCTTGGTTCTACCTGTTGCTATCTTGGGATCCTTCAGGCTGAAAGAAACACCCAAAACTATTACTGTGGGCAAAGCACCCCCAAGCTTCGCAGGTTCTGTGTTCCCCAGGCTGCACCGGGCCCTGCCAGAGACCAGTGCCCGGGTGGCGGGAGCATTACGCCAGGCTTGTGGGTGTCCTCCAGGAAGTGGGACAGCCGTCTCTAGGTCCCCCAAGGGAGACTCCCAAAGTGAGGTTTTAGGTCTGGCACGCTGAGGTGGGTGGCTCAGCGCAGTAGCACACCCGCCTGTGCTTACCACATGGTACATAACACGCTGAATAAAAACATATTCTTACAAACTATTAAGAATCAAAACAAAATTTTTTTACCTTTTCAAAATTAAATACTTGACCCCTCATCTGAAATTTTGTCAAAAATGGCATGTTCCTGAAAACTAAAAGGAAAACCTTGTTACCAAGGGAGACTTGTTCTATCAACAAATTTTCAACTAGTCTCTCTCTCTTTTTCTCTTTCTCTCTCTCTCTCACCCTTTTCTTTAATTGGTTTTAATTGGCAATAATGAAAAAGGCCAGTGAATGGTCATAAATTGAACAGTGTCTTAAACCCTGCCTGGGCACATGACAGACATCTGCTATGATGCATGCTAATTTGAGCAGACTCAGTGAATCAAGTCTGCTGTGAGTCTGCTGGAGTGCACTAATTAGCATGCTCCAGCAGCTTCCACATCACATGTATTCAGCATCCCTGCATTTCAAAATGATGGCAAGGACACGTTAACTAAAGCTCATTCAACACACTTTAGTTTGCACCCTCACTACCAGTTTGAAATTCAGGGATGCTGAATACCAGCAGCATACTTATAAGATAGGAAACTCCCTTCTTGAGAGCACGGAGGCAGAAAGGGATCTCGGAGTCATTATTGACTCCAAGATGAACATGGGCCAACAATGCAAGGTCGCAGTCAGCAGGGCTAACCAGACCTTATCGTGCATCCACAAGTGCATCTCAAGTAGGGCCAAGGAGGTGATCCTCCCCCTCTACGCGACACTGGTCAGGCTGCAGCTGGAGTCCTGTGTCTAGTTCTGGTCATCCCACAACAAGAGGGATGTGGACAACAGGTAGAGGGTCCAGAGGAGGGCCACCCTCATGATCTGGGGACAGCAAGGCAGACACTACAATGAGAGGCTATGGGACCTGAACCTGTTCAGCCTTCACAAGAGAAGATTGAAGGGGACCTGGTGACCATCTATAATATCACTAGGGGGGACCAGAAGGGTTTGGGGGAGACCTTGTTTCCCCTAGCGCCCCCCAGGATAACAAGGAATAATGGCCACAAGTTGTTGGAGACTAGGTTTAGATTAGACATCCGTAAGAACTACTTCACAGTCAGGGCGGCTAGGATCTGGAACCAACTTCCAAGGGCCGTGGTGCTGGCTCCTACCCTGGGGGTCTTTAAGAAGCGGCTCGATGCCTACCTGGCTGGGGTCACTTGAGCCCAGTTTTCTTCCTACCCAGGCAGGGGGTCGGACCTGACGATCTACAAGGTCCCTTCCGACCCGACTACTATGATTCTGTGATTCTATGAATACACATGATGCTGTAGGCACTTTAATCAGAATGTCTCTCAGAGCCATTCTCATTAAAGTGTGCCACCCTCCCCACCCCCATACCCAAGAGCATGTGTATGGATGCCTTATGTGTATAAATTTTCCGCACAACAATAGAACTTCCTTACCGCTGCATCTCACTCATATACTAGGGGCAATCACTCCAGCCCATACTGAAGTAGCAGGTATGTTGGGGTGGAGGGCAAGGCCTTGACTTGATGTCTTACCCACGTACTACTTGCATGCTTAGTATACCCCTGTCTTAGTGTTGGCACCTAATGGGCTTCTTGCTACCCTTCTTCCCTGAGTGAACATGTAATGTTCATCACAATCTAACCACAGAAAGAGACCTTGGCTGGGTGTCCACCTTAGGGATATAACTTGTACTGAAATGCATGTGCTGTATTTCTTTGCTCTCTGGTGGACATTTAATACTAAATGTTTCCTGTGAATAATAGTCCACTTCCTAGCTCTCTTTCTGGAAAGCCCATACTCGTTATGAGGGAATTCAGGTTCTCAGGGCGAAGATATACGTTTCTTAACTGTTCCCAGAGGGTTTGATTGTGAAACAGTCATAGTCATGAGCATGTACTTATGCTAACAGTTCCACTGAACTCAAGGAGTTTGTTTCTGGAAGCAAGCCTTCCCCAGACCATGGTCTAGCTTCACAGAGTTAGCCACAGGCTTTTGTAGGTGTTAAATGCAGAAGCTGTAGGCATAGGTGGCAGATAGCTGGAACTAACAGGGTTTATCCCCCCAAAACCATGGCTCCACTGCTCTAGTGCCACCTCCACACACCGCCACAGCAGTGCTGTGCCCAGTGCCCCCACCACACACCTGCACCACCATCCACACTCCACCCTGCACTGCCCCCCTCATCTCCATCCTCCCCCAAATAATATTTTCTTCCACCACCACTGGCTGCAGGGATAAACTCTTGGTCCTGTAACAGTTAATTCTTCCACTGACTTTGCTGTTCATACAAAAATGTGAAAGGGAAAGAAGTATGTAATAGAAAACTTGTTGAACTATATGTTTACAATTCCTTAAATCTCCAAATTATAGTTAAAAGGAGAGGCAAGAGCTGTGGTAGTGTGTTTGTTTAAATTCTCTCC
The DNA here is from genome assembly GCA_030014935.1 of Caiman crocodilus. Lineage (NCBI taxonomy): Eukaryota > Metazoa > Chordata > Crocodylia > Alligatoridae > Caiman > Caiman crocodilus. Next base: position 1,410,763 of record JAGPOW010001296.1, on the reverse strand, counting down.
CCTCCCCACATTTTTTTTTTTGTTCTACCAACATTTAAAACTGATTTTGCAGAAAAAGGACAAAAAACCCCCAAAACAAAACAAAACAGAGTTCCCACCTAGAGGATGCATGTGTCAAGAAGAAACGCCAACAGAGGAACAAGACTGTGACGCCACCCCCCTGCTCCATGTTTTGTGTGTGCCGACTCAGGGAATGATGTGGTGAAGATGCTGTTGGGGAACCCCAAGCTAGTGCTCTTGAGTAGGCTGGAAACCAAAGCCTTGGGTGCCGTCCCAAAGGTGCCCACCAGGACATTCTCCCTGCCTCATGCTTGTAGTTGACCTTTGCAGAGGAGAAACAGGAATTGAGTCATGACTGTGCAGACATACCCAGAGAAGCCCTGCACATACCTGATTCGATACGTAAGTCTGTGCCATGGTGTACAGGCAGCATAATTAGACAAAAAGCTGTAGCACCCATCAGGCCAAGGGCTAACTTTGGGAGAAGAAGCCAGGTCATCACAGTTCCTATCCAGTGCACTGTCCTGTACAATTTACCATGGCCTGTGTTAACAACAGCAGCATTGTATTCTATTTTGCAGTTATTATAGCACCAAGGAAACTCTCTTTCAAGACAGAGATCCATTTTGTTCTGGCCTATATTTGTGCCCGATCTGCCCAGAGAAGGCAGTGAGTACAAGGCTCCAGAAGAGGCAAAGGCATCCACTGGAATGCTCAATAATCCATGGAGCAGTAAAGGGCTGACAAGTAATGCATCATTCTTTCTACCTGGAATGAATTGATTCTGTCACCAGCAAACTAAATGCAATCAGGACCTTGACTGGAATCATAAATTGTACTTAAGTCACAGTTAGCGGTGAAGTGAAGTGAAGTGAAGTGGCTAAAATTAAGGTTTTTGTAATGACACTCCCTTAGAAAGAGAAATGTAAACATTGATCTAAGTATGAAAAATAATTCCCCGTAATTTCAGTTGAATGGGCAGAGCCCTGTTCCACATTAGGCAGTGAGTCTTGGTAAAGATGAGCAG
>JAGPOW010001296.1:1394954-1409636 GCA_030014935.1 Caiman crocodilus | reverse complement strand
GCATGGGTAATCTAGTAGTGGGCAGTACTGCTTCCTCTGGAGGCTTGAAGCCTGCCATGTTTGAGAAATCAGCTTGTTTTCTTTTCAGATGGTGAATTTACTTGATTGGGAGCAGCTCCAGTTAAGGGCTCCACATGGAAAGGAGCTATATACCAAAGAACCCACCTTTAAGATAGGGAGCAGATGGGCACCACTTCCCATCATGGGGTCCAAGCTAGTGATATGAGCAGTTAAACAATGACTCATTTAACCAATAACCCCAGTGATAACCAGTTATAGCTTACTGGTTATAGTTTAGTGAGGGTCAGGGCACAATCTGGCAGGGAAAGGAGGGAAGGACAGGAAGGAGGAAGGAAGGAGAGAGGACGAGGGAAAGAGGCGGGGGCATTAGTACCTATAGTTAGGCTTCGTGGCCCCTGCTGCTGCCTCTTGCAGCCTCCCTCCCACCTTCCACAAGCAGCCTGGGCTCTGGGCAAGCACCTGCCACAGAGTCCAGGCTGCTCCAGTCAGGCAGCAGCCTTGCTTCAAATGGGGTCCACAGAGTTAGCACAGTCAGCATCTATTTAAGCGGAGGGCCACTTAGGGAGTTTTAGTGAGCTGTTGCAGGCTGGGTCAGCACCCCTCCCCTCCTCACCCCTCCTCAGAGCTCACCAAAACTGCCCAAGAGGCTGTGCTCCATGCTGGGCTGGATGCCTAGGTTGGAGACGTGGGTGGTCAGGGAGTAGCATCCGGCAGAAGAATGGAAAGCGGGGGGGAAGGGCAGGGCAGGGCTGGGATCGTGGATCCATGACAGCATGGAGCCAGGACCCAGGCCGAGGGCAGAGCTACAGTCAGCTCCTCAAACCCACCTGCAACGAGCGCCAATTCCACAGCCATGGGCATGCAGGGAGCGGACTGCAGTTCTGCCCGGGGCCCCAGCCCTGCACTGTCAATGCCCCACAAACCTGGGGTCTCCATGAAGACTAGCTGGGACCTGCACAGTCAGGAGAATGGGATGAGGCCGTGGGCAGGCAGGTTGGGAGCTGCACCTGTGAGCTGGACAGGTGTGTGGGGCCAGGGCTGGGATCTTGGGGTAGTGATAGCACGGTAGGGGGCCCAGGGCAGAGCGGCAATCTACTGCCCACACGTTTCTCTGATGGGCACCGGTTCTGTGGGCAGGAGCATGTGAGGAGTAGATCACAGCTGTGCCCCGGGCCCTGGTCCTGTGCTATCACCACCCCAAGATCCCAGCCCTGGCCCCACCCACCCCGCTCCCAGATGCAGCTCTCCACCTGCCTGCAGCCCCATCCTGTCCACCTAGACATGCGCCCTGCCCACATGGCTCCTGGCTGGTCTCCATGCAGACCCTGGGATTGCTGGGTCGTGACAGTGCAAGGACATGGCCCAGGGCAGAGCTGCGATCCCCTCCCCACATGTCCCTGCCCATCACAGGGAAGTGCAGGCAGCAGATGGTGGCTCTGCCCCAAGCCCCAACCCTGCACTGTCACAGCCCCATGATCCCAGCCATCTTGTACACCATCCCCCAGCAGCCCACGGGCCTATCCTATCTGCCCAGCCACATGTCCTGCCATCCTGGGTCCCTTCCCCCATCAGTGGTACAGGGCAGATCGGCTGGGCTGCCCGCACAATATGAGAGGCCAGATATGGCAACTCTGACAGCCAGAAGGAGCTGCCGCTACCACCAGGGCTGCTGGGAAGTGGAGTCTGGCAGCTGCTCTGCCCCAACCCTACTGTGTGCCCAGGAGCAGTGGGACTGACCTCACACACCACAGCCCAGGTTGCCCCCATGCCTGGGCCAGGCAGGGCTGAAGGACCCACTGCAAGCCAAACAAAATCCCTTGGTGGGCTGGATGTGGTCCATGGCCTGTATTTTGCCCACCCCTGTATTAGGTACTAGTCCCCACTCCCCTTTTCTCCTCCTCACTCCCCACTCCCTCCTGCACCCGGGTTGCCATAATGATTAATCATTTAAACATTGTAATTACAACAGGTTAAACAACTGCCCTGAGGACATTTTCCCCACCCCCACACCCCCATCTTCTCCCTTGAAAAATACTTTTGGAACAAGGCTGTTGGGGACCTGCTTCTAGAAACTTGCATGGAGTAGGGTCCCTGGGCAGAGAGGAGTAATGTTCTTACTGTCCTAGGCATCATCAACCTTGCATCACATTCCCTACAGGGCAGAAGAGTAGGGAGGGAGGCCCATGGCCCTGGCTGAGCCTTCAGTCTATCCTCTCCTATCCTGGACGAAGCCTTCTAACTGCTCCGCACCTGTGGAGGACATTCGGCAGGCTCTGGGCCAGGTCAGACCACTCCAGGCTTCTCCCTTCATTGCTGATGCGTGTTATTTTTCTAAACCTATCAAAGGGGCTTAATCTTTCAGTTATGATTGCATTGGCATAAAGTTTGCCACTTCTCCGTGCACCAAAACTCTCTGGTGAAAGTCATCCTCATAAAACACTAGTGTCACAGGAGCAAAAGTGATCTGCATTCTGCAATTATATCAGCAGCTATAAGTGAAGCATCCAAGCTTCTCCAGACCCTATGGGATGTGCACCTTCCCCTCTCATTGCTCTCCAACACTAGGACATAGGGAGAGAGGGGCTCAAGGGAGAGGAAAGCTTGCAGAAGCCATTCTCTGAGAAGCAGTGAGTGTAACTCTTCGAGGACGTTTGAAAGTGGCCACCACTCAGCATTGGGACACAGACTTCCCCAGTGAAACTTTACAAACCTAGAAGCATCTCTCATCCTTGGAGTCTATACAGCTACCATCACAGAGTTTGACTTTAAATTGACTTCAGTAGGGTTCTGGGTATTTGAACCAGTAGTGAATCTGGCCATTAAATGTGCTTGTGAATAATCTGGGTTGCACAAGATTAATGACCTTACCTTCTGGCTTTTATCTATTGCAAATGATTAGTTATCATTTAGCACCCTCACTACTGGATTTTTTGGAAATGAGGGTCCAGACCCTGGCTTGGTGTAAATTAGAATAGGTCCGCAGAAGTCAATGAGCTACATCTCCAGCTGGTCAGAATTAGCTACACTTCATTGAAAGCCAATGGGGCCAGATCCTCAGTCAGTGCAACTCTGCTGAAGCAAGTGGAGCAATGTCAGCTTACACCAGCCAGGGATCTAGCTGCCTTGGTTTGCTATGCAGTTCATTAGACATGATCTACACCATTAGCTTAGGAGAGCAAGCACTAATCAGAGAGCTATGTCAGCTCACAGACTCATCTGGCAGAAAGTGACAGGGTTGAACTGCCTTCAGCAGGCCTACATTGATTTATACCTATTGAGACCCAGCCCCTGTGGTCGGTTTGTACCCTGGGTTATTAGCAGAGCAAAGAGCTGCTGTCACATCACTCGTAGTATCAAAGGACAGATACTGTCACCTGCAGTGTCTGGCAGTGGTGGCCTCAAACCAAAAACTTGCCTCATGCAAGCCACTTCCTAACCTGGTGGTTGTTTAGCCACAATTGTGCAATACTTCTAGCAGGGAAATAAGCACAGCTAAGTAACAGGTTCATTAGCCTGCATCTGATCTAATTACCATGCCTGTGGTGACACATGGACACAGCCGCTCTGCAGCCTGCCCAAAAGCAACTGAGTGTGTTTGAGGCACTATGGCTGGGCACAGTATGTGTATTGTTGGCATTGTTTCCTCTGGCACCTTTAAACTCATAAAAATGGATGCCAGGATGGGTAATGAATAGGTGACAGCTCACTTTAGATATAGCCCATTCAATTGCCTCCCTCTAAAGCATCCACTATTTCCAGTGTTGGAGACAGGACTTCATAGATTTAATAGATTTCATGGATATTAGGGTTGGAAGGGACATCCCTAGATTATCAGGTCCAGCCCCCTGCCCAAGGGGCAGGAAGTCAGCTGGGGTCAGATCACCCCAGCAAGATAAGCATCTTAGCATTTTTTTAAAGGTATCCAGAGCGGGTGCTTGCATCACTTTTGAGGGGAGTCTATTCCAGACTTTGGAGACTCAGACGGTAAAGAAGTTTTTCCTCATGTCCAGTCTAAAATGGTCTTCTAGCAGTTTGTAACCATTAGACCTTGTCTTCCCTTGAGGTGCCCTGCAGATGTTCTCCCAGTTCCTGATGCACACCCCTGATATACTTATAGACTGCCACCAAGTCACCCCTGAGCCTTCACTTCTCCAGGCTGAAGAGTCCCATGCCTCTCATCCTCTCCACATGAGACCTGTTCTCTTGACCTCTGATCAGGCATGTGGCTCTCCTCCGGACTCGCTCAGCTTCTCCACATCCTGGGTAAGTGCGGAGCCCAGAACTGGATGCAGTACTCACCTGGCCAAGTAAAGTGGGAGGATGGCTTCTTGGGTCTTGCTTGAGATGCATCAGTAGCTGCAAGCCAGAGTTTTATTTGCTTTGCCGGCTGCGGCATTGCGTTGGTGGCTCTTCTGATAATTATGAGCCCAAAGTCTCTTTCAGTTGTGGTGCTAGTGAGTGTAGCACTGCTAAGCCTATAAGTATGGTGTGGGTTTTTACTCCTGAGGTGGAGCACCTTGCATTTCTCCGTGTTGAATGTCATCAGATTTTTTGTGAGCCTGTCCAGGTCGGCCTGAATTGCCAGCCTATCCTCTAGAGTGTCCTCACTTCCCCATAATTTGGTGTCATCCATGAACTTAGCCAGTCCACTTCTGACACCCGAATCCAGATCATTTATAAATGTATTAAAGAGTCCTGAGCCCTGGGGGATGCCACTGGTCACCATGTGCCATGTTGACTTGGTTGCATTGACTATCACTCTCTAGGTCTGACCACAGAGCCAGTTCCCCAGCCATCAAACCATAAAGCTCTCAAGGCCACAGTTCCCCAATGTTACCATAAGGACATCACGGGAGACCAAGTCAAAGGCTTTTTTGAAATCTAAATATATGACATCAACCTCTTTTCCTTTCTTCAGGTGATGCATCACCTGGTCATAGAAGCAAATGAGGCTAGTCAGGCAAGGCCTACTCCTATGTCTCTCCCTTCTGTGCCTGTGACCCATAACCCATAACCCATCTTCTAGCATGTCAATAAGAATCACAGTCCCAGGCCCACCAAGGAAACTAAAAGCCCCTGTTAGTAATGCAGGACACTAATTGTGTCAGAGACAGGCCTATTTAATACGCCTCAGTGTTATGGGCCTTAGTCCATCACAAAATCTATAAGCCTCCCTTAAGAACGGAGGCCACTGGGGACATACTAACTAATTGCTTGGTACAACAAAAAAGAAAACAGGAATGGGAGTAAGGTCATATGTTAATAACTAGGATTTTGAAAGTGGGTACCAAACAGAGCACACCAACCAGTGTGCACTGCCCCCTGAAGGAGTGAAGGGAGCCTGTGGATGCCGACCAGTGAAACTCCATCCAGGAATGCAAGCAAAGAAGTGCCAGGAAAGCAGCCCTTCATGTGTTCCTCCTGGCCAGAGCCTCCTTCCTGGTCTTACACATGCCCAGCTTGGCCAGAGCCAGGAGGAGGTTAACCAGGAGGTCCTGGGACTTGGTGGAGCCATGGACAGGAAGTGTGCAACAACAAAAGTGCTGGGGGAAGTGCAGCCAGAACTTCAGCAGGAGGTTTTGGAGGAAGCATAAGAGGGTCTGCAACCTGGAGCCCTCAAGGTAGAGGTGCACCAGGGTTTTCCTCTATGGGCAAAAGGGGCAGCTGTCAGGGGTGTACATAAAGCATGCCAGACACATGCCCATGGAGATTGCTCCATGGAGGAGCAGCCAGCTGAGGACCCCACTGGCTTGTGTGTCAGAGACAGGATACTAGGCTAGATGGACTTTTGGTCTGACCCAGTATGGCCCAGTTTATGTTATGTTCTACTGTGTAGACGTAGCCTAGACTGGGCTCTTCTTATTTCAGTGGCATTATGGGGTAGCTGCTAAAACAGGGTGGGCAATTATTTGGGCTGAAGGGCCACTTAGGGACTTTTGGTGAGCTGAGCAGGGGGGAGGGGAGGAGCAGGCACTGTGCTCCTGTTGTGGGGGGGCAGGGCAATTGATCCAGGCTGATGCTTGTGGAGAGTGATGCTATGTCACAGCCTCACTCTGAATCTCTCCTGCTGTATACGTGGACAGGTTCACACTCGTACCCCATCCCTTCAGTGCCAGCTCCTAACAGGCCCCTGCTGCAGGATCTCCTCTGTTACCTCAGTTGTTGTGAGCAAGGTAGACAGATGATGTGCCATGTACAGTGGCAATGCCAGTGGTGATGTAATAGTTTCATTGCCACATGTAGTCCTCCCCACACAAGCACACCAGCTGCTGCCAGTTATTTGATGACAGCTCAGAGAACTGGTCTTTAAACCCTCCCAGGCCACTCCCAGCCATGGGAACCCATCATGTCTCAAAACCCAACCTTGGATATTAGATAAGTAAGAAGACATGGATGTAGGTGACTTATTTTAAGCGCATGAGTACAACAATGTCGGTCCAATCTCCCATGTATAAGTGACACCTGGTGTGTGGAGGCCAGGGTTTTATTGAGAAAGGCTGCATGAGGAACACGGCTCCACTGCAAGATGATTACCATTCCAAGCAACCTCCTGGATTTAGATAATCCTGCCCAAATCAGAAATTATTTAGAACCAGGCCATGCTGTGTAATGGAAACATGTGAGGGAGATTGAAATACTGCAACATTGGAGTCAATAAGAGGAGCCCTTGCAGGCTTTCACAATGCCTAGACACACAAGAAGAGCTCAGAACTATTCAGTGTCCCATCCACAGCATGCAGCACCTTAGGCCTATTGCAGAGCAAAGCCACCCAACCTAAACCATGCCTCCTGCTGAGTTTAGTCTGAAGAAACAGGGCCTTTGCCAAACCTGAGCAGACTAAGCACAATGAAGCCAGCTCTTAAGAGCCCCATCAAGAGCCTCATCTACTATAGAAAGCAATCATCTTCACTTAGTGAGGTTAGGTCATAGAAGAGTCCTTCTCCTGGCTGTAGGCAGTGTGGGAACAGGTTAGTCGCTCCCAGTGATGCCTCTGCTCTTTTGTCCAGCTGTACAATAACAAAACATGGCTGAAAAGCCTCCCAAAAAAACAGAGTGAGTAGAGAAAAACTGCCAACCTGAGAGATTCCTTTTGAATGGGAAAGAAAACCCGCTCCTGAAGCAAGGGCGCAGTCTGCCACAATGACGAACATGCCAGGTAGCCCAGGTGCTGTAAACTCGTTACTCCAGCGACACCAGCTTTGCCTGGACCTGGAGCATTTGTGCAGGCTTTGACTGATGCCTAGCACCCCTGGAGGTACAGCATCTGTCATGTCCCGGGTCACGCCAAGAACATGCAGTCTGGGGCCTCCTGGGCAGTTAACTACTGACGCATTTACATGCTGTGCAAGGAATGTTTCTGAGGTAGACATGGCCCATAGGACAGGGCTTCTTCTGCTGATGTACTGCTTCATCCCTACCCCTTTCCCTTCAACTCAAGAAAAGAGAACATAAAAGAAAGCTTCTCAGCACCACCTTGCTAAGGAACCTCAGAAGGCACAAACTGAAGTTTTGGCCTTAAAGGTGGAAAGCAACAGCTTTTAATTGTGTCTCTGCACACAAGGAACCAAGGATCATAGTCTCCATGACGGACTGGTCAAGCATTCAGGTATTTTGAATGCCAAGGACTGGTCTTAGTTCACTTCATATATGAAATATTATAGTCTGCTATCTTTTCATGGGCAGGATTTTCATTGACCTAACTCAGTTCCTCTTAAGTCAGGGATAAAACTACCGTTGCTTTTGAAAGAGGCAGCTTCATGTCACCCAGCTGGTGTACTGTGCAATCTAAGTGCAGGGGGCTACAAAGAATATCGTGCTGACATGCAGCTTGTGGTTACCATTTAGAGGACTGGAGAGGATTCAGTTCTGTTTCAAATGAGTCAGGTATACAGATGATGAAAAAGTGTCTGGTGGAAGATTGCTTTGCATTTGAAAATGCCATTCCACTAAAATTACACTTGTCTGAATGTGTCAAATTCAGTGTGTCGGAGCAGCCTCACTGCATGCGTACAGGGACCCTTAGATCTCTAACCATTTTTGTTCCACCCAGCTGGGATCTTCCCATGGAAGAACTTGTCCATATCTTTCTTGAAGTGCAGTCCTCAAAATTGGGCACAAACCTCCATCCAAGTGAAGTTTCACCAATGCTGAACAGCACTGGAAGTATCATACAGTATTCCACCCTTCCCCCCACCCCCCAAAACACGTGAATAAAAAGTTGTTTCCAGTTTTGTTCAGTAAAATCAAAATGTTTCATTCAGGTTTGGGCTTCTTTAAATTTTACAAGTTCACTTCATCAGATGCTCATTACCTGGACTAACTTTCGTTGACCCTTTTTGTCCCTATGAGTTTAGTGCTCATTTACTTTTCTCTCCTAGCATTGCCCTCCTCCTCCCACCCCCGCTGTCTCCTCCCTTGTCTTTTGTACTCTAATTTCTCTCTTCTTATACTCTGCTTTCTGCATGTCCTCTACAGCATCTGACGAAGTGAACCTGAATTCATGAAAGCTTGTGTTCTATATATTACATAAATTATTTATTTAGTCTAAAAAGGCGCATACCTACCTTGCCTTCTGACTAATTTCAGACTAACACCACTAACTACCTTTCTCTGCTTTCCAGAATAGGTCAGATAAACCTCACTTGGGGATGGTCTATACATATTTGATACTGCCTCAGTGCATGGAAATGATGTAGATGAACTGTAAAAGTCCCCGCCAATCCTCCATTTCTAGAATTCTGCAAGGTCAAAACCTTTGGCTTGTAAATCCATTTTGTAACATAAAATATGAGGCGATGCAAAATTTAAAGAAGCCAAAATCAGAATGAAACATTTTGATTTTATTGAACAGAACCTGAAATTATTTCTTATGCAGTTTTTGTTTTGGGGTTTTTTTTGGGGGGGGGAAGGAATTAAGTGGGGGTTGTTTTCATTTTGCATTGAAATAAAACCCATTTCAAAATGTCAGGTTTCTACATGGAGTAGAAATTCTTAGTTTCTACCATGTCTAGACAAGAGGTATACAGAGTCTAAGCATGGGATCTTCATGCCTGGTTTAATTAATCCATATGACCACGACTTGATACGTAACATATTGTAAGGTGGATCTCTTCAGAAGGAATCAGTAGTGGCCCACCCCCGTTTCCAAAAAAGTAAGTTGTAAAACTCCCCTTGAACTGTAAAAGATTAATATTTTGCTTTCAAATAGCTGCCCACTCAACCTATCTGCTACAAGGGTATTTTCCTGCATAATAATGCACAGACAGTAATTTGTCCTTGGTGTTTGAGAAAGGAAACAATTTGAATTAACACTCTATGGTTCAGCTCTTCTCAATATAACACCAATTAATTTTTACTTAGCAGATTTATCGCAAATTTCACAGAAAGGTGTAGCAGAAGGAGGACTTTGATTGGCAGCTCAGCATCCGACAGCGCAGATTAATCTTTGCTAGCTTCCAACTCTAACAGCAATTTCTAGCAATCAAAGTAATCTCCTTAAATATATAACTGTGAAAGGCTTCTCGTAATAGCATTACAGCAGTTCCAGACGATATAGCTGCTTGGAGGTGGCCAGTTTTAAAAGATGAGATGCCTAGTTGTGTTTTATACGCTTTTCTTTGAGGTGTGCATGCAATGAACCATCACCAGCTTCAATCCATATCATATTAATTCAAGTTACCTTCTTCATGCAAACCCCTAATGAATACAAATTGGTTTAAAGTTCCACATACGACACTTGGAAAATGTTTAGCAAAATGTAATGCTTAACTCTTAGTGGCACAACAAAGGGCATTCCTATATGCAAGCTGAGAGGATTTCATAAGAGTTGGTGTAAAATACAAAAAAAAGAAATGGCAAAGAAGTCAACTCCCTGCCCTCTCCCTACCCCCAAGCCCAACCCACCCAATCAAGGGAGCATCTGCTACTTGCCGTCTGGCACTGATCAGTCCTGGAGACTCCCCTTATTGGTTTGTGCACTTCACGGGGTCCCCAGGGTCATATGGACTGCTGGCAAGTGGTCACCAACCTTCTCTGGCCCAGAGGCAACAAGACTGAGAAAGTAATAGCAACATCATATGGGAGTTTGGGTCTACACTATTCTCATTTTAAAAACGGGGGGAGGGCTGGAATCTGCCTTCTTTTTGCATATCTTTAGTTCTGAAATGACTGAGGTTTGGTAAGGGAAGGAACGTGACCTTTGGCATGACCTACAGAATTAATTCAGGACTTTGCCAAGATGTAGCTGATGAACAACTGAGCCACCCTAAATACATGCCTTATGTTATCTTCTACTGCATGGCATCCTACATGCCTGTACATTCAGAGAGCCAGCACTGGCATGGCAAACCTTATGCAAGTCCCTCCAAAGCATCATCTGCAGGATTGCAAAATAAACATAGGACCAAAAGGCAATATGACTTAAACAAACTCTGTTACTCAGAAAAACCCAAATCTTACTATAGGAGCAGCTATATATAGGACATGCCTGTGGAAGAAACAGCATCATATGTCAAACTTCTGCTGGAGAAATTGTCCAAGTCTGGAGATCAGTGCTGGTCCAGAGAAGCAGCCTTGGTTGAGAAGTCTCTGCAGTTCATCTGATGTCTTCAGTCCAATACTCTAACACACAATGCCTTGGACTGACTGCCCCCCCTTCAGTCCTTCCTCCTCCTCCCTTCCCCCCCCCCCAAATTATGGCTTTTCCTACCTGTTGGCAACTTCTTATGGAGAGACAAGTCACTTTGGGCACCCATACACATGCTCTGGGGTGTGGTGGGGGGAAGCATTTTAATTAGACTGGCTCCCGAGAGCCAGTCTAATTAAAATGCCTACAGCATCATGTGTATTCAGCGTTGCATGTTTCAGAATGGCAGCAGGGGGGCTTTAACTAAAGCTCATACAACAAACTTTAGTTAAAGTGTCCCCGCTGCCATTTGGAAACACAGGGATGCTGAATACTAGGGCTGTGTGAAGCTTTGGGTGGTGTTTTGATTCAGAAGAAATTCAGCCTGACTTGTTGGCCAGATCTCTGAATCTGAATCAAGTCAGGGGGCCAATTAAAAGGTCTGAATTGATTCAAAGCTCTCCGTATCTTCGGAAAACATTCAGAGAGCTTTGGTGATTCAGGCAGTCCCCAGTGGCTGCAGCAGGGAGCTGAAGCCAGACTCTGAGCTGGTAAGTACTCGGGGTGGGAGAGGGAGGAGGGGGTCATGGGGGGACCCCTGCCAGGCCCCGTCCCCTGCCAGCTCCCCTGACCCCTGCCTGCTCCTCCAGCCCCTCCACGGCTGCCCTGCCCGCCCCAGCTCCCAGTGCTTTAAAAAAAAGCCCCACTCACCGGGTGCTGCTGGGTGGGGGGTGATCCCCGCTGCCCCCCTGCCCCACACTGCATGGGGGGGCTCTGCCAGGAGCCCCCTGAAATCCCCCCTCACTCCCCCAGACCACCCTATAGATGCCCCACCCGGGCCAGCTCTGGCCCTTTAAGAAAAAAGAAACAGAGAAAAGCCCCAGGACTCGCTGCTCCTGCAGTGGCCTTGGGGCTTTGGGGGGCTCATGCAGAGCCCCCATGTGGTGGGGGGGCAGTGGGGATTGCCCCGCCAACGGGAATGGTGCATCGGGGTCGGAGGGGGGGTCTGTTTGTATTCTTTCTTTAGGGGATGGAGCCACGGCAGGTAGGGCAGCCATGGGAGGGTGGGGGCTGGGGGAGGCGCTGGGTCTAGGGCAGGTGGGGCACCCATTGCTGGACTGGGAGAGCGGGCAGGAGATGGGCCTGACTGATTTGAGGATTCAGCAGGAGCCCAACCTCCAAATCAGATTCAGCTGAATCGATTCGTGGCGGTGATTTGAATCACCAAATGGAATCGCTGTCCCCCTAATCGGCCAAATACGAATCCAAAGCAAATACTAGCCGCTTCACACAGGCCTACTGAGCGCACGAGGTGCTGCAGCCCGAAGTGTTCTGATTAGAGCGAGTCCGTGTGACGCGGTTAATCGAGCCGTTCCGACTCGTTCTAATCAGAATGTGCCAGAGCACGTCTAAAAATGCCCTTCGAGGGCAGCTGAAAGCCCTCTTCTTGTTCTGGATTATTGCTCATCGATCCTCCCACAAGGATCCCCAGCTCCTACCTCCTATCTTCCATCCTGTTCTCCTTCCTGTGCGTTGTGACTTCACTGAAACATCACAGGGAATTTGCTTTGAAACCCCATATTCCAAATATCCAGTGCACCATGTCATTGCTACACCAGCCACTGAGAATACTTCCTGATACGGCTTCACATATAAGACAGCCCTTTGTGATTAGTTTCAAGGAATATTAAGCAAGGTACCTCCTCTGTGTTATGTGCCATAACCTCCTCCCATGGCTGGTTCACAAATGTTATTGGAACCTGTTTGGCATATCCATGAAATACAAGATGATACAAGAGTGGGTGGGTTGTACAAGCCGGTGACACAGCAAGGCCAGGAAGAACTATTAATTGTTTAGGCATAGGTGATATTAGTAAAGCGGATATTAACTCCTGATCAATGGAGAGTAACAAGTCATGGATTTGCTGTCCCCCTTCATTGCAAGCCCTCACGCGTGACTCTAAATTGCTGCTGAACTGATCTTGGTGCAGCTGCAAGCTGAGGTTGGGGCAAGCTGGCAGGTCCCTGAGTTTGGTGCTCGCCATGGGTAGGTCCAGGATTTAGTAAAGCAGGGTACACCACATTGTCCCTCAGATCATGAGGGGTTAGGGCAAAGCATGGCTGAAGACCCTGGGCTGGTGGAGCCAAGCAGGAGGCAGGCACAGGAAGTGGGGGACCTGCCTACTGCCACTGTTGTCCACTCCAACCTGGGCACGGGGGGAACCCAAAAGCTGCTCCTACCCTGCTCCAGCTGAAGGCTACTGGGATCAGCTGTTTGGGATGCCAGGCTCAGTCAGTGGGCAGGGAGCAGGTTCTCACCTCCAGCGCCTGCTCTCTGCTCCCCCCACAGACTGGGGGAACAGGCAGTGGAAGGAAGAACCTGTGCATAATTGCATCTCTCCTTGATCAAGCTCAGCACCCCACACAGCTGCTCCCTGCAGCCAACGACTGGAGCTTAGCAGGAGAAGGCTTTGAGTCCACTCCCCAACCATGCCTTTACTTTAGAGATCGTGGTAGTGGCAGGGGTCAAGTTTCCGCTTCCAGCGTCTGCTCCTGGGCAGCAAGGGATGGGAGGGACAGGAGGGGCAGGGTGTGGAGGGAGCGGGCACTGAAAGTGGAAACCTGCCTGCCATTGCCACTGTCCTCAGCTAAGCCTGACACCCCATTTAGCTGCTACTTGCAGCCCACTGCTGGTATCATGCAGCTCTGGGATTTCTCCTATGCCCAGGCTGGGTGGGGATAGTAGCGATGGCAAGTGGGTACACAATTCCTGTGTCCCGCAGCCTAAAGGCTCCAGTTGCAGGAAGTGGCTGAGCAGCTTGCTGGGCTCAGCTGGGGAAAGCAGCAGCAGAAGAGGATTTGACCATACCCCTGCACCCCTCCACATAGGCAATGCATACAGGGGCACATGCCCCCCCAAGATTGGCTACTACTGAAGCCACCACCGGCTTCTGCGGGTGGTCACCACCCACACTGACCACTGCCCCCCTCCCACTGCTGACGTAGCCAGAGGCGGTTGCGGCCAGTCCCTGCTCACCACCCCCATCCTCCTGCCACCAACACCGCTGGTGGCTGCTGTGAGCAGTCCCCACTCACCGCTGCCAAGACCATGGACAGTGGCTGTGGGTGGCCCCACTCACCACTCATTGCCATGGTGCTCCCCCTGTCATGAGAGGTACCAGTCATTCATGTGTCTCTGGATCCACCCCTGACATAAGCCAATGACCAGTCTTGCTGGTGGAACTATATCAAGCAGCCCCATTAGCTGCAATAGTCCCCTTGGCGCTGTTCTTACAGTTTGCAACAAAGAGCCTAGGACTCTCTATTTCTTTAAGGAAGAAGTAGCCCCAGCCAGGGAGCACTACAGGCCAGGCAGGGCTCAGCAGCTGCAGGTTGTCATGGAACAGGATAACGAGACTCCTGGGAGCAGTCCAGGCAGTCGGCTGGCTGGAAGAGGGCAGGGCCCTGGGAAGATATAAGCCTGAGGCTCAGCCTAGAAAGCTAGTCTGTCCCTGGCAGCCACGAGGTGAAGGGAAGGGAGTGCGGTGCTGCATGTGGATGCCCAGTGAGGCTCAGGGAGCTCACTAGGATATAGCCCAGGTCTGGAAGGCTATCCTAACTAAGAAGTGAGAGAAAGTTTTCCCTCTTAAAGAGGCAGAGGGGTTTGGAAGGGTTTGGGTTCGGACTGTAGGGGCAGTATACGGAGGTCCCATTAGGCTCGAGGGGCATGTGATTGCCTTGAGCCCTGCAACAGGCAGGCTTAAGGATTAAATGAATGTTGAGTCTGGAGTGGAGCAGGATGCAAGGGCCAGAGGTCTGGTACCTGAGGGGTGCATGACCAAACAGGATCCAGGGGTCTGGTGCCCAAAAGAGCCAAACCAGAGCTGGTATCTCAAAAGCCAGGTCCAATACAGAAGACCCAGGCTAGAAGGCATAGCATAGTAAAAGAGCAGACACTGAGAAGACTGAAGCCCCAACAGGAGACCGACAATAAAGCAACACCCATGAGACTTGGGGCATGGTGTAGGGGAGGAAT
>JAGPOW010001296.1:1380418-1394854 GCA_030014935.1 Caiman crocodilus | reverse complement strand
AGCCATGCAGTTAGCCCTTAAGGCTGTAAGTGCCCCACAGTGCCACAGTCTAGAGAGGCCCAGCAAGGGTCCTGGGGATAGAGAAGGCTAGTAAGGGGCCTGGGAGCAGTGCAGTAGAGGCCTGTAGAGTGCCAGGGAAGCCCGCTGGGTGGTTCATCTACACTGGGACCCACACAATGGCCTGTGGGCAGCCTGCTTTTTAATATTATTATTATTCCATCAAGGCATGGCGAGTGAGAAGGGAAGGCACCCTAGGGGCAGAGCAGGGCATGGTCGCAGAGCCACCAGGGGGCATCACAGCCACCCCTGGGATCCTGGCATGCTACAGGCTGGAGCACAAGGGTATCTTATCATGCTCTATCACCAACATGATCCCGGGCTAGGGCCTGGAAGGAATGTGGAGTAAGTGCCTTTCCTCAAGTCCCATGACATCCACTTCCCTGCACAGCAGACCCAGCAGGGAGCCTAGGCCCTAATGCAACTGGTTTCCTATGTGGTCATGCATAGATTTCCTTCTCTGGAGAGGAGCAATAGGTGGCACTCATTAGACTAAGCCAGATCAAGTTAATGAGCCTGATTTAAACCATGAGTTTAATTCTTAGTCTGGACGAAGCTTCCACCCTGTCAGAAAGCAGGGGGAACTTCAGCAAGACTTGCTGTTTGGATGAATAAGGCTATAATGAAACACAACATGATCAGGAGGTGGTTTCAGCTGGCGTAAACTGGCCC
Organism: Caiman crocodilus; assembly: GCA_030014935.1. Lineage (NCBI taxonomy): Eukaryota > Metazoa > Chordata > Crocodylia > Alligatoridae > Caiman > Caiman crocodilus. The sequence goes on along the minus strand of JAGPOW010001296.1, from coordinate 1,394,125 downwards.
AGCTTCATTGACCTTTTTTTTATATCAGTTCAAGGTCTGCCCCTGGCTATCCGCTGTTGTTGACTATTCTTTCTGAAGTGCCCAATCCTACTTCCTGCAAGCAAACAAATAGATTACACTCGTAAAGTAATTGCATTCTTGCAGTTTTACATTAAGCTATTCAACATGAATAGCCAGCTTCTAACCTACATTGATGAAAAACAACTATGGACATACTAGCTATCAGGTTTTTTATTAATTCTGTTTAAATTAATATTTTCCTCCAATTAAACACTACATTTTCCCCTCAGATACTATAAGTGAAAAATAGTCGTGTGAATGAATAACGCATTACCTCCCTCTGACTTCATTTCTCATACTGAGTTTGCTAATGAAATTTATTTCTCTTTGATGTCCTCAATTAAAATAAGTTAAGAACTGAGAGTGTGACTGTAATTATGCCTTGGCTTGCATGTATTTTCTTCCTGATACAGCTGACGGGAACTCATGCGTTTGCTTTTCTTGCCTGTCCCTGGGAAAGTGGAAATACATACAAAAGTTAAGGACACAGGAGAAAGATGGCTCAGCATGGGCCTGATCCAGGGCTCAGTAAAGTCAGTGCACGTTTTTTCGCTGATCATAATTGCAGTAGTGTAACTATGAGGCACCACCTACCTCCAGACTTGAGAGGGACACAGAAAAAAGTGTCCCTGCGTTGCTGGCCTGACTACTAGCAATGAGACTGAATCTGCCACCTCCCTTCCTTTGCTGCTGTCTAGCATGCAAAACCACCCAGCTATGCCTCCAGGTAATTGTGTCTGGGGGAGGAGACTTTCATAAAGGTTTTGCCTCCCTGGGGGGCACCAACATCAGGAGTCAAGCTGTCCAGAGAGCTTGGAGGACTGGGTGTTTAGCTGATTTGAAAATCTGCTGGTTAATGTTAAAGCAGGAGTTTGCTGGGCCCTTTGGTGAATAGGAGGGATTTCAAAGGCACCAGCAGGAAATGAAGACCTCAGCTCCCTTCCAGTTTCCATCAGAGTAGACAGGCCTCGATAATTGTATATGTTGGCCTTATTCAGGTACTTAAAAGTGAGAGGCAAGCTCCCTGGAAGACCAAGCCTCGAAGAGTGGTAATCTAATGCAGTGCATTAGAGTTCACTTTGGTTTGCCACCCACTTAATTTGCAGCAGGTTGCCAAAATAAAAGCCAAACTGCTCAGCTGTCTGCCTCAGCTTTTACTCCTCTCCTCTGGTCAGCCAGAGCATTCCATTGTTCCCATGCCATTGTTTGCTGTGGCAGTATATACCCCGGGCTAGTTCACACGCCTTCACCTCTCTCTCACCAAGGGTAAGGAGCCCTCTGAAGAATTCGGTTTTGGCTGTATTCCAGCAGGTGCTAGGCAGAGAATTACAGTTGAGGTTTAACACAAATTGTTGTACTTTGCCAGTATTAAACCCTGCAACACCTCGATTTACCCTCCTACTGCACATCTTACACTGAGAACGTTAAGAGGAAGCAGAAGGATTTTGGTACCTGTGGGGACCGAGAAACTGGCCAGAACGGGGCCGCCAATGGAGTGGAATTAGGCACAGCACACGCGATGGTTGCAGAAGAAAACTTTACTTCCAAGCTGCAATACAGGGACATGCGTCGAGGTATGCAGTGGAGGCGCGCTTTGAAGAGTTGCAAACAGAAAGTAGAAAGCTCTGTGGCAGAGTAGGGTACGGGGTACGTCGGGAAGACGTCGATGGGGAGTCGATGGTGGTTGATCAGGCCTCCAACATGGCTCCGGAATGCATGTGAGGATCTCTCCCAGTGAGCATGCGAAGCTCTCCTCCGACTTGGGCGGAAACTTCCCAAGCCTTTTGTACGGCTAGCGAGCCAATTGCCAGGTGCCATGTGTGCATAATTTACAACGAGCCAATTGAAAGCATGCACTCAATGGTGCAGCTGCAAGCTTTTGGCGAGAGCTGATTTTTGCACCAAGGGCTCTTTCCCGCTGCAGGGGGAATCCCTGCACCGGGTACTCGCATTGTGCTAACACGTAGCTGTGCCCAGGCACTTTTTAACCATTTAGTTCTGACAGCACCATGCAAAACGGGTGAAATAAATACAATGAAGACTAGACAGGCATGACAGAGGAACCTCTTCTCAGCCTTGCTGATGCAAGGAATATATGATTCTCCGACCACAGAATCAGGGCCTGTCTCTGCAGAGCTAAATAATCCGTGTGCCAGAGTCTAATGGCACTATGCGGATTCCTGGGAGTTGAGAAACCATCCTGACTGAGTGCATTGGAGCTTTGTGGATTTGCACTAGCTGGACAACTGGCTCAACTCTGACTTCAGCAGCAGCATGACCAAGTGACTGCCACTGGGGGCCTGGCCCGTGATAAGCATAGTCCAGAAAAACAGCTAAAAGATCCTTTGGATCTTCTCCCCCTATTCTCCCATTAGCTGTGTGAAATTCCTCCAGATTTCTTGTCTGCAGCTCCCCACTATATTGCAAATCCCATATGTGCCTGTGCTTCCACAACTGTTGGAGCCTGAAGAGGTTTTCTTATTGAGTATACAGTACGATTCAGAGCAGATACCATTTTTTCTTGGTTCCCACACTTGAGAGTAAGCCTGACATCCTAGCACTGGGCAGGAAAGGGCTGGGTCTGAGCCTTCCCTAGCTAAGATGCTAAAACTTATTCCTGCACACACACACAAAAAGAGGGGAGGAGGTGTTGGTGTGACATCGGACGTGTAAACTGAGGAAGCCTAGGTGCCATGTATTCTTCGTTAGCCATTATGGCCATGTCCAGATGAGCAGCGGCATGCAGTTTGTGGTGCCACAAACTTCTTTGTGGCACACGAACCACATGATGAACATTAAAATGTGCCCTGTGTTACAGATTCTGCTGCTGGCCAAAGCATCTCAACCACTTCATTTGTGCTCTGGCTGCTCCATGACGCCAGGAGGATTTTGGAAAGGGCAGTTTGCCCAAAGCAAGACAATTTATCCCTCAACAAAGCACATGTGCAGGGGCATGGGCTACAGACAAAGTAGTGGCACAAATTTGTGTTCCTAGTATATTCGCTGCTGCAAGCACATGCCCCTACTCATCTAGATGCAGCCTATGTGCCACGTTGTTTCTTTAAACGTGTGCCTGTCTGGGTCCCTGCTCAGAACAATAGCTACCAGCCATAGACACAGTGTGGTGCTTTTTCTCTGCGGGGCTAATCTAATCTCCTCACCTCTGTGGAGCCACAAAGTACATATAATACTGAGACTAATTTTCCAGTGTGAATAGAAGGACAGTCTGCCTAAGTCTGGGCTTGACTCTATGACTCTACAATTACACCAAAGCTCCAGCACTGTCAGCTCTTGTTGCCAAGTGTGGCGCTCCTTGCTGCTTTTCTTCAAGTCATGGAATTAGGCCTGGAGTCGAGGAATTAGGCCCATCTCATTTTGTTTTAAACATGGAGTTTCTAATCAAGGCAGTTTCAGAGGAAAGGTTGAAATCATGGCTGCTAAAAACAAAAAAGGAAAGACCTCCAAAATTATGTTTTCTGAGATCCTCACGATTTCTAAGCCAGTCTCATGGCTTTGGGTACCTAGTATATGATTCCTGAGCATCCAGGTTTGGCACTGAAGGTATGTCCCACAGATGTCATTAGAGCTGTGCAGATCAACACGAACCAAGGATCTGGCCCAGATCAGGGGAACTAAGCCCATGTAAACAATGTGGCGTGGGTGCAAAGCCCCCTTACATAGCTATAATTTATTCCCCTTCCCTTAAGATATAATTTATTCCCCCTCCCTTACTGGACTAGCTGTATTAGCTCTTTTATGCTATACCTACAATAGAGGAGCTTGTGCTGCTTTAACTCTGCCAGGGAGCAGTGTCCTTGTGGCTACTGGCCTGGACTGGGACTCGGGTGATACAGGTTCTAGGTCCAGCTCTGCCACTGTCCTGTAACCCAGGGCAAGTCATGTCACTCCCCTGTGCCTCAGCTTTCCCATCTGTAAACCACGGGTAATGGTGCTAATGTCCTGAGTAAAGCACTCACTGCTGAAAAGCACCATAAGAACTTAGGTATCATCCTCACACAAAGAAAGTGAACATAAGAGCAGGCCTAATGGTGGTTTAAACCTGCCTCTGGAGGAAAGACACCAGTAAGACTGGTCTCCCCCCTGCAGTTCAGTGCACAGTGGGTTAATACCGAGATGCCTAGAGGTTTTCTTTGCGTGTGAAGAGGGGTGGGTAGTTCACAGTGGGGATGCTCAGGCTTTGACAGTGAATGCTGGGCACCTCCAAACAAGACCAAGGGCTTATAACGGTCTGGCCATACAGACAGCTCAACCAGGGACAGGAGGGGGCAGGATGTTACCACAGGTAGCTGACCTGCAGCGATGTCCAGTGCCTGTCTTAACCTGTGGTAAATTGTCCTTACATCCATCACTGTGACATGCTGTGAAGCAACTTGGGGAAAGACCCGGCTGTAGACTGTCCTTGCTGCATTTCCCTCCTAGTTCACTATGCGCTAGGAGGAAATCTGACCTGGTCGAATTCAAATGTCTTTGCAATCTCTCCCTTCGACAGAAAAGAAGCATCCCTTCTGGCAAACAGATTACTACTTTCCTTCCAATAATTAAGTTTTGTGTTAAGGGCAGAGAACAACAAATCCGCTGGCACTTCACTCAGCATTTCATACGCTCCAGAGGTTTATTTTAACCCCCACATTCAGCTTTCCCAGCTACCAACAGAATACGCCTTGCAATGAGAACAGAATTATGTCCCTAGGCTCCTTGTACCATAGATTTAACAAGTGTTGATATAAATACATCGTGGCCATATATATCCCATACACTTGCTGGAAGTCCTGGGGCTAAGATCAGGACTTCCTTGTGCTCGGTGCTGCACACATAGGAGACTAAGCAGTAACCCTTACTCCAAAGAGTTTACTACCTAGTTAGGCAAGAGAGACAAAAGGTGGAGAAAAAGAAGCCCAATGAACCCTCTTAAAAGCTGGAAAATTGGAGCACAGAGATCCAGTGACTTGACTGAGGTCACCCAGGGAGTCTGTGATAGAGCCCAGCACTGCACCCAAGTCATCACGTCAGTGTTTTATGCCTTGACACCATTTTCTTTTCCCCCAGTGCTCACTGCTTCCCTCCATGCTGCAAAGGGAAGTCCCAGGTTTTGCAGCCTGCTCTTCCACCTTTTGTATGGACAGGATAGGCATGGGAACGCTCCCATCACTTACACTGGTGGGACACGGAGGCTGAGCTACGTGACGGAGTGACAAACAGTAGCTGATGGCTTTAGAAACAAGCTGGGCCTCTACGGCTTGGAGGGAATGACCCAGAATGTGAGGTGAGTTCGTTTTGCAGAGCTGGGCCCCCCTTAGAGCCTCCTGCAGCTACAAATTGCCAACCTCTCTTCAGCTTCCGGCAGCTAAAGCTTCTTCTGGATAAATGAAGACATCCCAACTAACACCACCTGAGGGCCTGGGCTTGGCCCTTTTGCATAGAAGCTGTCTTTATCCCCGTTTACTCCTTAGATGCCCTTGCATGTTCCATCAGTGTGTCTGAGCCCTTGAGCCCACCCCAGGCCTGAACTGATCCTGGCTAAATCCTTACAACCACTGAACAAAGAGAGGTTCATGGTCCAAAGACCAGGGAATTTTATGGAAATAGCAATCCCTGCCTTGCACAGCTGATGAATATGCACCACCTGATGTACATAAACACGCTTCTGGATCTTCCTGCCTTTCTCATTCCTTCCCGGCTTGCGGTATCTGTGCTTCCCTCCTCTTTCCTAATCTGATCATCTTTTATCCTAGCACTGATAAGCTCTCCCCAGCCCTCCTACTCATTTCACTGTATCATACCAGACCCTGACCAGAGTGTGGTCCTCAACCCATCCACTGCTATGGAACAATATTACTCTTTCTCTCCCATTACCAGTTCACAAAGCGCTGACAGCACCTCATGAGCAGCAGTAGGGTGTGAATCCATGCCTCCCATACTGATAATCCTGTAGGCTGCCCTCCAGGCCATACTCCATTGTGTCCTATAAGGTGTCTCAGTTATGCAGCTTAATATGCTTTACGTGCTCAGGTGAGCACTATCTTCTCCACCTGCTGAGCACAGTGAATTTGTCACTTGTCTGCACAAAGGGCTAACCATGCGCAGGCAGTGGTCAGCTGGGGTTAGTAATCACCACACTGTACCAATACAGACTCCAGCTATAGCAAGGCAAGAGGAGAAAACTCGCTGGACCCATGCAGATGAGCACGCACCATAGGCGACTGGTAGCAGGGGCACACATGCCACCCCCCGCTCCCGACAGGGCCGTCCCTGCCGCCAACTCTGCCAGCAGCTTCTGCGGGCGCTCACCAGGCCTGTCCCCATCGCCACTGATGCTGCCGCTTCTTCAGGTGCCCCCCCAAATTCAAGAGGCACCAGTCACCCACACATGTGGTTTGCAGCACCTCACACCTGTTTGTGGTACAGCAAACTGCACATAGTGCACATGCAACCATATCCCATGCTACAAATTTGCAACTTGGTACCAAAATTTCCTATTGGGAACTCCCAGTAGGCTTCTCCAGCATGTCCGGAGATGCAGGGAACAAGAAGTTTGCCCAAAGTGGACCATTTTACCCCACACCACAGCGCACGTGCAAGGGCACGTCCAGTGGCAGAATGTAGTGACACAAATATACGCCACTACTTTTTGTGCCATTGCAAGGACACAGCCCTGCATGTGGGGATGCAGCCACTGGCTGTGTCCACATGAGCGTGGGCTTGCAGTATGTGGTCCTGCAGAGATGCCACATACCTCATGTTCAGTTGTTCTCCACGCTGCAAGGGAACAGCCTGTAGGGGGGTAGGGGGAGGAGGCAGGGAGGGGGATTGACCCTTAGATATACCTCAGGATCCCCCAGGGCTGCCTGTTCCCCTGTCTTTGTGTGCTGCAGAGCCCCCATCTTGAGGCACACTGTGCCCCAGCCAGATGCTCCCTGGGCTGCCTGCTCCCCTGTCCCCACTTGCTGCTCCTCCACTGGCTCAGGCACAGGGTGCCTCAGCATAGGGGCTGCCTGTTGTCTAGCCCTGCACTGAGGCACCCTGTGCCCCAGCCAGTCCCCCCGGGAGCACGTGGAGTGGCAATACAATGCGCCTCACTGCAACCTGCACCAGCAAGGGCATGCACTACAGCACAAAGCAGTATCACAAATTTGTGCCACTATTACTTGTGCTGCTGCAAATGCACGCCCTTGCTCATATGGATGTGTCCACATACCTGCTTTAAGTGAAAGCAGAAGCCTCCACATGATCTCCTGATGTCAGGCAGCTTTAAGAGAAATACCCGGTGTCATGAGATGGAGCATTAGGGAACAGGGCAATGGAGAACCAAGGCCTCAGGGTCTTATACCTGTGCCTTTTGCTAGTTTCTGGTGCTAAATCGTTAAGTGCTGCTCCTCAAAAAATAAAAATAAAAAAATCCAGCAGAACTTTTACCCCTGGGAAACTGCAGTTTTGGGGAAGCTGAACACTTCAGGGGCACATGTCAAGTTCGGTGAATTTTTCCAGGGGAAACAAGTGTCAAAACGAATCATTTCAACTGGCTCATGTTATTGCTATCCTGTCAAACCAGTTTGTTTGCATCAAGCTGCTGTTTCATTTTGTTGAGGTAAAAACCTTTCATTGTGACTCAGCCGTTCTGCCTCCTTTCACTTTGACTTTTCTATTATAATACTAATGTTAATTTTAGTCTAGCATGCTGTGTTGCACTTCATATGATGTATTTTATCATGTTATATTACGTGTCAGCCTTCTTGAAATGAAACGTGCTTGTTGGAAAGTAATGGTGTCAAGCTTATTGCAAGAAAACAGCCTGCCCTTCACCAAACACAATATTTTGACGTTTTCAAATGAAATGTTTGGATTTTCGGTCCAACGATAAGGTTCAGAATCTCCACTTTCTGTTCAGATTTAGAATCAAAATGCAGGCGTTTCTGGCCAAATGGCAATCTCCTTTTCCAGTTATTAGGTAGGCAAGGGTGACCTTGAGGAAGTGGTGACACGTGAAAAAGGCAAGCGGAGGGTCAGTGAGGTTTCCCGTACAAACAGTTTTCAGTATGAAATGGGGAGGTATCTAAATAGTGAGGGGTCTTTGTAGCAGTCAGTTAGCTCTGACGAGGTCCCCCTTCCTTCCAGCCTTCAGTTCAGTGGCTATAGAATGGCTGCTATCTCCCTCTTGTTGCAAAGGATGGTAGAGATGGCTGGTGGGTACCTAAAGCAAACTTGCCTTAGACTGTCACTGTCCTATGGCAAGGATTATCTCTTATGTATGCACAGGAAAACTCCTAGACAACAACAGCAGCAACAGTAATGTGTTTTTGCCTCCGTTAGTATTTTGAATGGCAGTAACACCACAAAATATTTCTCCTCAATGAAAGAACACAGACTTCTTAACAAAGCGTTAATAAAAGCAACGGTGCTTGAAATACTTTGCTTCCCAAGAGCTCAGGAGTCCGTGCCAGCATTTCAGGGAGGGTGAGACATGACTTGTGCAACTTTGATTAGTCCATGTTGGAAATATGAAGACATCAATGCAAATTCCTTCTAGCAAGCAACACTGTGGTCTTAATTAGTAAGATTTAATTCCGTAAATTGAAGAAATTTATCTTCCTTGCCCAGCACTTACTGCACTGCTGGGTATGATAAGTTGGTTGCTTTTTAAAGACTGTAGCAAATTTACTTCTTTTTGTCTTTGCCTTTTGTAAACCTCATGTGCTCCACAGCAGTAAACTTTTTGTTTCTCATTAAAGCGCCTGGTGCATAAATAATGTTGGAGAAATGCAAAGGGGCCAAGCACATGAGTTATTTCTCATGCTGACTCTACCCAAAACAAGCAGCTAGCTGCTCTTTCAGAAAATGAGATTCTTTAAGGGCAAAATCCTCTTTCAGGATCCCAAGCCCTGCACTCATGCATGCTGAAAGGCCAACTTTTGGGGAAGTCCATATACCCATAGGTAAGCTGGCTCTGACACAGATTTTAGGCCTGAAGGAACTGTTATAATCAACTCGTCTTTTCTCACCCTGATGTCACAGATCCTAGATTGCGGGGCAGCAACAGATACAGAATTTCAGCAAGGGAGGAGTGACCTGTGCTGCAGGGTGGCTACACCCAGGTCCCAACCTCCCCACTTCGCCAACATCGGGGGGGAGCAGCTCATGCTGCAGAAGCAAAAATGGGGGGCTTTTCAAAACTCCCTCAAGCAACTACGGATCTTCCATTCCTCTCCAAGCTCAGTGGCACCCATCTCTGCCCCTCCACTCCTATTCCCCTACCTCCCCTGGCCTGCCCTTGCTGCTGTCTCCAGATAACCCAGGGGTAGGGGAGTTCCTCCAGAGCTGTTCCACTGCACTTGGGCTGCACGTGGAGCAAGGGTTGGCTGGACACAGCAGTTATTTCCTAGGGAGCACAAGTGAACAGGGAGTGGGCAAAGAATGGGCATAGCCTTGTCTCTACTTCACTTCTCCCCTAGTTAGGTGCAAGGACTGTGGGAAAACCAGTTGCATTCACAGAACCATAGAATTATAGAAAGTGAGGGTTAGAAGGGACCTCGGAGGGTCATCTAGCCCACCCCCTGCTCAAAGCAGGACCATCCCCAGCTAGATCATCCCAGCCAAAGTTTTATCTAACGGGGTCTTGAAAACCTCCAAGGATGGAGATTCCACCTCTCTGGGTGACCTGGTCCGGTGCTTCACCACCCCCCAGTGAGCAAATTTAACCTAAACTTTCCTTGCTGCAACTTGAGACCATTGCTCCTTCTTCTGTCATCTGCCCCCACTGACAACAGTCTAGCATCATCCTCTTTTGAACCCCTTCAGGTAGCCGAAGGCTGCTATTAAGTCCCCTCTCAGTCTCCTCTTCTCTAGACTAAATAAGCCCAGTTCCCTCAGTCTTTCCTCATAAGTCATATCCTCCAGGCCCCTCACCAATTGCGTTGCCCTTCGCTGGACTCTCCAATTTGTCCACATTCTTTCTGTAGTTGGGGGGGAGGGGCAAAACTGAACACAGTACTCCGTATGTGGCCTCACCAGTGCTGAAAAGAGAGGAATAATCATTTTCCTTGATTTGCTGGCAACACTCCTATCAAAGCAACCCAGTATGCAATTAGCCTTCTTGGCAGTAAGGGAACAGTGTTGGCTCATATTCAATTTATTGTCCAGGTCCTTTTCCGTAGAGCTGCTGCCCAGCCAGTCAGCCTCTAGCCTGTACTCAGTCATGGGATTTCTCCTTCCTAAGTGCAGGACTTTATACATGTCCTTGCTGAACCTCATGAGACTTCTTTTAGCTCAATCCTCCAATTTGTCTAGGTCTCTCTGAATCCTAGCCCTACCCTCCAGTGTATCTACTACTCCCCCCAGCTTGGTGTCATCTGCAAACGTGGTGAGGATACGCTCCACCCCATCTTCCAGGTTGTTGACGAAGACATTAAACAAAACCAGTGCCAGGTTTGACCCCTGGGGCACTCCACTTGATACCGGTTGCCAACTAGACATCAAGCCATTGATTACTGCACTCTGAACCCTATGCTCCAGCCAGTTTTCTATCCACCTTACAGTTCATTCATCCCGCCCATACTTCCTTTGCTTGCCTGCAAGAATGTTGTGGGAGACCGTATCGAAAGCCTTGCTAAAGTCAAGGTATATCACATCCACCAGTCTTCCTGCGTCCATAGACCCAGCCATCTCATCATAGAAGGTACTCAGGTTGGTCAGGCATGACTTGCCCCTGTTGAATCCCTGCTGACGCTTGCTAATCGCCTTTTTCTTCTCCAAGTGCTTAGAAATGGATTCCTCGAGGATCTACTCCATGATTGTTCCAGGGACAGGTCCCTTTTCCTTTAATTAAATATGGGCACTATGTTTACCATTTTCCAGTCATCCAGGACCTCTCCTGATTGCCATGACTTTTCAAAGATGAGGACCACACATCAGCCAACTTCCTCAGGACCATAGGGGCATCCCATCCAGCCCCATGGATTTATTCATGTCCAGCTTCTCCAAGTAGTCCCTAACCTGTATTTTCACCACTGTTGGCTGCTCCCCTTCTTCTCAAGCTGTGCTGCCTGGTGCAGTAGTCTGGGAGCTGACCTTGCCTGCGAAGATGAAGGCAAAAAGGGCATTGAGCACTTCAGCCTTTTCTGCATCCTCTGTCACAAGGTTGCCTCCCCCATTCAGTAAAGGACCCACACTTCCCTGGATCCTCCTCTTGCTACCCACATACCCTTCTTGTTACCTTTTACATCTCTTGCTAGCTGCAACTCCAGTTGTGTTTTGGCCTTCCTGACTTCATCCCTGCATGCCCATGCAACACTCTTAATTCTTCCCTAGTTGTTTGTTCAAGTTTCCACTTCTTATAAACTTCCTTTTTGCGATTCAGTGTTCAGTGCTAAGCCAAGCTGGTCTTGTGCCATACTTGCTCATCTTCCTGCACACCACGATGGTTTGTTCTTGCATTCTTTGAACAGCGAGGTTTTTCTCCCACCCTCAGATCAAGAAAGGAGCAGGGAAGAAGTTTTACCTCAAAGAACGTCACTGAACCCCACAGGTTGTTGGGCCCATATCTGGGGTGCTTCAGGCAATGCAGCAGGCTTGGTCAGGGCTTGTGCTTCAAGCCACAGTCTCTTCCTCAGTGTTTCAAACCCCTGCTTACTTTTTTCCTTGCAAACACTGTCTGATTTTTATTTGGAACAAGTAAACATTTTGTCTTACACTAATGATTTCTTCGGAGGTTAATGTGGAGTGCAGCCGAGTTTGTAATGCTGTTTTTCTCTGATGGTTTGGTGATACTTGTCTGAAGGTAAAATGTGAGATTAAAGATATTTGAATATGTAAATCGAGAGACTTTAATCGAGAAACAATTTCCTCTTGCAGTCAGATAAATAAATACATGTTCCCTTATGGGCTCAGACTCACTCACCAATCTGTTTCCCCGTGGAAAAATCCAATGTTGAGTTTATGAGCCATGTCCTCTCTATAGGCACGTTAATTTTTCTTAGTATTTAAACTTGTTTTCTTTATATAAATGTCTATTTACAGTTTTTTACTTTTCTCTGTACATTTATATTAAGAAATATCAAGTGAACAGAATTGTTCTGGCATTTACTAAGCCTGCATTAAAGAGGTTTTAAAATACAGCCATTGAGCTAAAAGGGAAAGGGATGCACACAACCATGAATACAATGAAAAATGCTAATAACAGTTATATTCTGTATTCTTCTTTAGTGTAAGAAGCATTTAAACAAAGAAGGAAATCCCTGGCTCATGGTCAAGTGAAAACAGTTGTTCATCTATGTTAGTCCTGTCACAAACCTGTCCATAGGGCACTCCTGGAGTCCTGAGTTTCTCCACACTGCACTGCCATTTGCCCCAGTGAACAGACTGAGGTTGTCCTGCGATAGCTCCTTAGCCCAGCACCTTGGTTCCTCTGCCTTTACACCGTCGTCTACAGTTGCACTGAGGAATCTCTCCTGGGCCCAAGTGGCCCCACTTCAGAGTTATGGAAGAAATTATAGGTCCCCTTCTCTGTGGGGAGAGTCAGCCTGGAATACCATTCACCCAGAAACCTCTCTTTCCACCAGCAGTCGGTAAAGCGACAAGCAGCAAAAGGATTTTTTACATAGCATGAAAGAATTGTGCAAACCACAAAGATATCCAAAACCACAGCATGACATAATCCATGCAGCGATAACAATAGCATAAATGGATACAGCATAATACGGGCTTCCCACCAAGACTACAAATGCCATATCAGTACAAGAGAATATAGGTTTGGAGACAGGACAGAAAACAAGTATAGATTCTTACCTTCTCATCTGGCTTCCCCTAGCTTTCATAAAAGTCTTTGACAGCGTTCTTACAGGTCAGATGTTTTTGCTATGACAGAATTGATTGCCCCCATCACAGGCAGGCAATGCTCACTCAGGAGTCCCCATCCCCCTTGTTTCTGCCATTGTGAGAAACAACTATCCTGGCCCAAGGATACAATGGCAAGGGACAATTAGCAATTCTACCCACCCTCTGCATTCCCTGGGTAAACTATATCCAAGCCCCCAAAATATATACATAGCCAGCATGACACAATCCATACAGTGATAACAAGAACATACGTGGACACAGCATAATATGGGCTTTCCAACAAGACCATGCATGCCATATGAGTATATCAAACACAAGAAAACAATTATGACATGCTGCAAGCCCCCAAACATAATAGGGTTTATAATAAGCTCAATTCAGAACAACCTGTTTATTTAATTTACCCCAGAGTATACCTTAGACCAGTGTTTCTCAACCCATGGGTCACAACCCAAAAGTGGGTTGCAAGAATATATGAAAGGGTCGCATGCAAAATTTAACAATCAGTGCTCCTTTAAAGGAGAAAAATGTGGGAAACCATGGTTTTTCCCTTGCAGGCTGGCAGAGCTCTACCCTGCAAGGGGTAAGAGTCAGTAAAGAGGGTCCTCCTGCTAAGGCCTGCCCTTGGTCCTCTCACATTAACATGCCTACCTCTGAGGAACCTTGCAGTGGTAAGAAGAGGACTGAAGAAAGTCGTAGGGCTTTCCCACTTCACCTCTGTGCCAACCCTGAGACTTCTGCCTAGGCACACCCTGCCTGTCTGCACCCACTGCACATGTGCCAAGTCCCAAATTGAGA
>JAGPOW010001296.1:1352489-1371300 GCA_030014935.1 Caiman crocodilus | reverse complement strand
CTGCTCTGTAGTGACTGCAAGTGATGCTTTTCGAAGACATGGGACACTCCAAGTGGGTTGTTGGGATGTACTTTCTGGCAGCAGCTGGGCCTGGTTGTGTTGCGGAAAAAGCCACAGAGACAAGCACAGTTTAGGGAAAGACGCAAAATAGGCTTTTGCCTTTCATGCTGCTGATAAAACCACTGAGTGAGTGACTTCAGTGAGAATAATACTGTAGTTATAACATATCACTGCCCAAAGCAAAGGGAGAGAAGCAAGGCAGTGCAACTCATAAGCGGGGGTAAGTCGGCAGTGTGTTGCATACAGTTTTGGAGATATTAGTCCCATCTACACTAATAACACTAATTACATTGTACAACAAAGTACCCATGCATTCCATTGAAAACACATCCCACTGGGTCTAATTTTAAGATTTATTTATTCAGACCAAATAACTACTTTCAAAGCTGCCCACAGTGGGAGAGCATTTTGTGAATAGAAATTAAGGAAAAACATATTTAGACTGGTCATTAGGGGCTATTTCTGCAGTCAAGGAACATATCGTTAGAAAGGAACATATCGTTAGACTAACCTACTGAGTGGAGTCAAAGATGCTGGAATTGCTCAAGACATTAATGCTATCAAGGGTATTAAAAGAAAATGAAAAAAAGAAATGATCTTCAGCCTTGCAAAATGGATCTGTTTGCCCAAATAGTGCATAATGCCTGGTGATTAAGCCATATGAGTCTTTAGGACATTAACCTCTGCTGCTGCATACCAGCCTCACTAGGTACAGAATTTGAAATGCTGATAAGATCATCAAGAGTTACCAGAAAGGATCCAAGATGCAGCTGTCTGTTTCTTCAAGTATCCCATCTGCAATAGACCAGGGATGAGAGCACCCAGGGTACAAATGTGGAGCAGCCAGTCCAAAAGCCAGTTCCTTCCTGACCCCCAACCACTAGAATTTGTTTTATACCCTGGAGCATGTGGGTTTATGTCCCTTGCAGAAACACTTGCTTCTGTAAAGTTGACGCTGCTATAACCCTGCATGCTTATTATCAGTAGAAACAGCTAATCCTGGCTGGAATCTTACTATGCTTTTGGCTACACTGATATCTTGTGTAGCCAACTATGCATGGTGCAGAAAGAGCTGTTCTTTACACTAAGTGGAAGGGAAGATCCTATACTAAAGGATCGGTGGAGTACTATTCACTTAGGGTAGGTTAATGCTTGACTCCTAGATGACTGCAGAAGACAGCAGGGAAGGCAAGAAAATTCTCTCAGCTTGTGCTTTCCAGACCTACACCAGTGATAGGCGATGGTCTCCTGGGATGTGAGCTACTGCAGCAATAGAAGAAATGGGGGAAGGGCCATGGCCCCACCGGGGACTGTTTTCCTGATCTGGCTGGTTCAACAGTGTTTCACCCCCTAAAAGACAACAGCAGTAGGC
Organism: Caiman crocodilus; assembly: GCA_030014935.1. Lineage (NCBI taxonomy): Eukaryota > Metazoa > Chordata > Crocodylia > Alligatoridae > Caiman > Caiman crocodilus. The sequence continues at coordinate 1,369,868 of JAGPOW010001296.1, read as the reverse complement.
ACACAACTTTAGCTGGTGGGAAACTCTAGGAGACTGTGCATGTGAGGGTGTAAGACTTCCACCCCATCAGAGCCTTATGCAGCTCTCTTCCACAGTACTGATGAGAACGCCACCAAGAGGCCTACCAGTCTGCTGACTCCCGAAGTAAGGAAGTGAAGCCATCTCAAAGGAACCCCTGCTGTTTTTCTCAAGTTTTCGGCCTCCAGCATTGTTACGTGCACCAGCAGGGTCTTCCACCTCATCTTACACGTGAAGTGAGACAGGATGGACAGGATATGCTTTTCATGCATGCTGCAAAAATGGTCTACACATGCCCCCCATACAGGGATGAGCTCAGAGCCATGATAAGCCCCACTCTGGACACAGTGTGGTGCCCTAGCATGTTGTATTGTGAGCCCCTCACACTTGCCCTCCATTGCATGAGCTCGTCAAAGAATTTCGCCTGAAATTCAAGGTCTCGGTCTGTTCCAAAGCCTGAAGAAACCAGTGAGAATCCCTCTGTTGACTTCAACACAATCTGGATTGGGCCATTATCCCCCCAAGATACATAATAGCCCTGTATCCAGGGCTAATGGAAAGACTCCTTAAAGTTCCAGAAACAGTACTATAGCCAACCTCTCTTTGGGCAACGTGGTACTGCCTAGACTGAAGCTGGGGCTTGTCCATGGGGTGGTAGCAGCTCTCCTGGTGAAGGCTGGACAGACACCCACTCTTAGAACCAACTTAACACCTTCCACTCAGGGTTCAAGGTGCTGCAACCCATCCCCAGGCCTGCCGGAAGAAATATCCCAATGGACAGCCCCCCCTTGGAAAGAGGAAGAAGACTAGATCATGTGCATTCCGTCATGACTGGACCGGGTTCAGAAGACATGGGGAAGGTATACAACGCAGGTAGCATACTTTATGCAACACTAGATAATGAGGTACAATGAGACAATTCCTGATTATAGCTTGTGCCGTAAGGCCAAAAGCTGATTATTCCTTCAGCAAATAGTATCCTGACATTGGATACATCTGAGATGGCCTCATGATTAGGGACCTATCAAATTTGTAATTTCACGATTTCTGTGGAAACTGTGATTTCAGGCAGTGATTTCTGCGAAAAAGTGTGCACCCTGCGGAAAAGTGCAGGGCCCATGAAAAGGCACAAAATCACAAAGCGGAGGGGGAAAAAAGCCTGCAATAATCCTGAAGCATGCGGGGAGAGAGCAAGGGGGGGAGGGAGGGAGAAGGAGCAAATTGGAGGCTTCCCTCCTTATGTAGGCTCAGTGCAGGAGCCAGTCAGGGGCCAGCCAGGGAAGCAGTAGGGTTTGGCAGTCTAAACCCTCATGGGGAAATGCACAGCAAAAAATAACAGGAGGAAGAAGGGAATCATGGGGTTTGGGGTGGAAATCCTCTTCTACCCTCACTCCAGGTGCCTTGGATGCACTTTCAGAAGTGCCTGGTGAAGTGCCCCGCAGGTTTCCCCCACTCCGCAGCGCTTCTTCCTTCCACCACCAGCAACCTAGGCAATTCGTTTCAAGCCAAGCCATGCCATGAACTACACGTGGTGAATCTACCCACCCCCAAAAAGAGAAATCAAGGTCGGGGAGGGCAGGGGAGAATTTACTCACAGCCAGCCCAGGAGCTAATGAAGAAGTCCAACTTCCCCTTTTATTTTTGGTTTGATTTTTTTTTTGTATTGTATTTCAAGAACCCAGCCTGGAACTGCCTGCTCGCTCACACCCTGGGGCACCCACGTGTCTCAGTGCTGTGTGGGGACCTGCCTTCTCTCCCGCTGTGTGGTCAAGCCCATGGACACCAGTAACTGTGGCTTAGACTGCTTAATACTGCAGCAATAAATGGCTTCCATGGGCTTACTCAGGGATTAAGCCCATGGAAGTCATTAACTGATGTGTTAATAAGCAAGCCCCAGTTTGGGGCCATCTGGCAATCTGCGGGGAGGGGCAGGAATGCCAGGGCCGATTGGCAAACCAGAGGTACTGAGGGGTGCCTGTTGCTCCCAGCCCATGAAAATGGTGTCGGGCCCCTCCTTCTGCCTGCAAAACTGGCAGGCAGCCACCTCAAATTTAGTAGGTCCCTACTCATGACGCTCCTTGCCTGTATACAAAAACAGCACTATTAGATATGTGGACTGTATGACTGCTGTTGGTGGCAGTAAGTGGGCCACGGAGGTCCTCTCAAAGCCATTTTGCTGCTAGGGCACCCATGCTCCTCTGGAGTGTCTATTCCTTGTTACACCTCACAAAGGAAGTCCATCGTCAGTCACACTATTCCCCAGGCATCTTCCCAGCAGTGGCAGACCATCAGAGTGACACGTATGGAGATTCGTGACAGGGACAAAACAGTCTCTCACCTCAAGGAGGCCCCTTGGGCTCTAGTAGGAATGCACAGGAAGGGGGGCTCTGCTCCATATGAATGATGGCAGCAAAATCTTTCCCTAATGGATATGGATCTCCTGGAGGTGCTGGTTTTTGAGGTAACAGCTTTTTAAAGGGCTAATACCCAGTTCAAGACCAATTTAGGAGAAAAATAAAAAAATAAAACAGATTTCTATCTGTTACAAATAGCAAGATTTTGAGGATGGCTTTTAAACTCTGGTTATATTTTACCATCCCTTGTAGCAGTTTGTATTGATCAAGAGCATTGATGAGAAATATGCCAATGTTGTTTAGGAGCTATGGATCTGAAATACTGTACGGATTTCCTTATCTACTGGTACACACCTGAGTAATTTTAAAACCCCAATGGAACTTAACACAGCAATCTGAGATAACTGCAGATGCTGAGCAGAGACTGTGCCATTCTTCCTGAGGACAGCCAGATGTCAGGCTCACTGTGTTAGCAGAGACGGCACAGTGGCTGGGGTATCAGCTTGGACTTCATAGTATCTAGCAATGGGTCTGTATCAGGGATTTATGCCATTTCCCAGGACTAACATTACTAGGGCTGCCTATACATGTGCTCAGAGGTGGGAGGAGTGTGTGTGGGGGTGTTAATTAGAGCAGTTCTGGGAAAGCTGTTTTAACTAATGTGCTTCACTTTCATGTATTAAGCACCTGTGCATTTCAAAATGGCCATAGGATGCTTTAGCTTAATATCATTCAGTTAAGTTTAAATAAAGCACCCCTCTGGGGATTTTTTTAAAAAAGCAGGAGGTTATACACACGGTGATGAAGCTACACTGGGGTATTTTAATTAGAATGCAAGCCAGCTTGTGTATAGGCAGCTTGAGAGGCCAGCCAAAACCTGAATTTATGCTTCAAATTTCTACCCAAGTGCATAAGCCTCTATTCATTTCAGTAGGAGCATTTTTGGGGTCTTCTGAGTGCCTTCCACATGTCAATAGCATAGCAAAGCACTTAGTACTGCAGTGATTTGGTTCCATTTCCAACTCTGCTATAGATACTCTGTCATAAACATGTCCTGCCCTGCCTGTGTCCACCCCAAACATTAAGCAGTAAATTTATCTTGAGGGTGCTCTCCACTGCCCTTCTTTAGCCATGCTAGAGACAAGGATCTCAAAAGGAAGGGTAGAGCAGGTTTATTCCCTCATTTCTAAAATGGGCCAGGACTGCTTGAGAGCACAAAACCTAAGGAGTTCTGTGGAATTGGTACAGACAAACCTTTAGGGACTGTCTATCCTGCTGGAGTGGCTGGTACCCACCCACATGACTATACTGGCATACTCCAGACCCCAATTTAACCAGGGAAATTCCTCCAGGCTCTTCCCCAGTGGCCACTTCTCAGGCCCACCAAAGACAGAGGGATTGTGATCAGGTGCTGGGGTTGAGCCTGAAGCAAGATCTCTGGGTCTAGCATCGATCTTCACATTCATATGGGTGTGCACCCTGCCCAGAAACAATCCAATACAAAACAAAAATAAGAATAAAAGTCCTCACTGGCAGGCAGATGAAGAAGGAATGCTTCACAAAGACAGTCATCTACAAAGACAGGTGACAGCTGCAGCAGAATAGAAACCTCCTGCTGTCTAGGTTTTCCTTGCCATCAGATTAAGGTTTCCTGCCTATGAAGTAGCGTGTAGTTGTGCAGCAGTTTCCCCATATTAAAAGAAGACATACATAGGCATCTTCCTTCAATAGCAAGTCCTATGATGATGGGTTAGTGGCAACAGGGGAGGGTAAAATAGATTACTGGAAACCTTAGACATGGACTTACATGGGGGTCATGATTGTCTCTTCAGTTATCTCCAGACTCACTGTTGACTTCCCTGTTTACTGGAAGACCGTCATTCTTGTACTGAGAGACTTGCCGACACCAGCCACGCACTCCATCCATCTTCACAGAGACGTGCTGCTGCTGTGGCACAGTCAGTCTCTAAGTCTCCTTGAGCCTCAGCTCACTGTGATGTGAAATGAGGGTCACAGCACTCCCTCACAAGCTTTGCAAGGCTCAGTTCATTAGGTTGTGAGCTGCAGCAGCCACATACCTTGTAATGAAGCCACAGACCGTATAATGAAGCCACGTACCTTCTTGAGATTGGTAAATAAGACCAAGCAAAGCAGAGAGCTATAAAAGACACCCCAAGATCATTCCAGTGCTTCAGTGAATATGAAGAGTTTATTCGCATTTACTATATCGTCCGTCAGCTTTCCATGGCTAACTCCAATACACAATTGAAGCCAAAGGCAAAATAATAAATCCCACTGCTGGCACTGGGAGTTGGGTTGGGATCTATACAAGGATATGCATTAGCTCAGAATTGCCTGATCTTGGGATAGGCTGAGCACCTCTTCCAACGTGTTAAGTGCTCTCAGCTTCCTGTGGTTTCAGGGCCTTAGGGCTTTGGCACAGGTTATAAGGCCAGGTTCAGTTCACTCCTTCCTGCACCCATTTGGGAAACTCTGGCCATGGAGTTGGAACCCTTGAGCGCTGGCCCATATTGCTCAGTGGCTGCAACAGTTTTGAGCATGCCGGGCACATTGGTTATTCCAGCCTCCCTTTATTTAGCAACAAGGGCTAACAAAAGGTTTAGGTGATCTTTAACAGAAAGTTTTAGTGTTGCTGTCTGTGCTGCTGAAACCATAAAGAAAGATTGTGAATAGAGCAGACAGCTTTGACAGATGAATGTTCCTAGTGTAAACATCTTGAAAGTCAATAAAGGTAATAAATCTGTGCATTGTACAGCAAAAAAGCTGAATAGAGCCTTTTGGGGTGTTTGGTCCATGACACGGCATAGCACTGCCAATTCTGAAAACAGCTATCATTACCGCTGAACTTTGCATTTGATTGCTTCATTTCATCCCATGGATCTGATGGCAAAACACAGTGTGCTATAGTGTGTAACAAACAGAAAAATAAGAGGTTTGGAGTCCATTTTGATATTTATGAGGGACTCCGAGCAGACTTCTGGGAATCAACTCAGTGACTTAGAAACCCAGGTCCCATTTTCAGAAATGATATAGGACCATATTTTCCGAGGGATTTAGGCACATAAAAATAGAGATGGGTATCCAGGGACATTTTCAAAAGTACCTAAGAAAGCATAGGTCTGTACTACTACCTCAAGAATTCTTTTCCTTTTCTTCTAGGACTCACTCTGGCTACCACTCTTTCCTTTAGTACCTGTCACATATGGTTCAGGAGAGTCAAGTGTGAGCTTTTGGTTCATCCCAAAACAGACAACTATACATAATCTGGGCATCTGACAAGGGAATTAGGTATCTAACCTGCTTAAGACTTTTGAAGATCCTATTAGATGCCTATACACATCTTAAGGTGCCTAGGTGCTTTTGAAAAATTCAGTTCTTAACATTTAGGTTGTTTTTTTTTTTCAAATAAGCATTGTGCCCTTCAGACACATGAGCACCTTTGAGATGGTCTTCTCTTCAGTGGCTCCTCTACATAAAATGCACAGATCTGTCCATTTATATATACAGGGACAGATCCTCAAATCCTTTCTCAGTTAGCCCACCATAGTTTTAATAATAATATTAATATATAAGTTCACGGTAATATATATAGCACTGGATCTTCTTCAGAAGATCATGGAGCTAAGCCAGTTCACTGCAGCTGAAGATCCGGCCCCTTATATTTACCAATCAGGCACACCTTTTTGTTAGTAATATCCTGCATTGACAATATAATGGTAAGAGTACCACAAATGTTGCCTTGCTGGGAGATTGTTGTAGTTTTGAGTAAGAAAACGATGAGCGAGAGATGCAAATGACCATGAAAACTGTTCAACCATCCTACTTTGTTAGCTCAGAACTTTACTTCCTTAGTTGTTTTAATCCCCCTCCCTTCTCCTCCTCCCCAAGCCCACCCCAGTCCAAATACATTCATTACTATAGAAACAATGATGCCACCTGCAAGAACAGGCTTTACAACTTGCATAAGCATAACATTCACCCTGCACATGAGGTCCTACTCTTAGCACCACCATTGTAAATCACCATCATGGAAGTCAGAGGATTTAGTATGCTAGACCGGAGAGCAGGGTTGGGCTGTTTATTAAATAGCTGGCAATTCACACCATCCCTGATGAAATGTTTGTTGTTAGTTGCAAAATAGAGTTCTTGACACGCTTGCTGATGTGACATTTATGAATGTATACATATGAATGCACATACACACATATGCGTGCACACACTGCACTGCTTTTAGTGCCAATTAAGATTGCACTGAAGCACATTGTACCAACTCACAATTCCCAAAAGCATGAAAACAACAAGTCAAGAGAAATATCTCTTGCAATTATTTCCATTCCCCCTTGGCACATAATATGTTGTATAGTGCATCCTGACACTTCTCTCCTGCCAGATACCAGAAAACAATCTTTTCTTCAGTTTCCTCAACCGCTCACAGCTTACAGCAAAATCCTAGCAGAGAGTCCTGATGCTCCTGTGCCAATAGATGTAGTTCCATTGATTGCTACACGATCCATGCACGTCACTCTGCATTAACGTTACTGACTTCACCATAATTACATAGAATGAGAGTGATTTGATATATACAGCACTGGATCCTCTTCAGGAGATGCTAGAGCTAAGCCATGGAGCTAAGCCATCATATAACATCAACTGGGCTAATATCTCCTCCTGTATCAGCCCAGTTGGTGTTGAAACACCGTGGAAAGGTCAGACTATTCAAAGTTTACTTTCTAGGATTCATTGGTTTGGTAGCTTAATTATGTTTTCTCCATTAAATAAAGATGTTGAATCTCTCTTTCAACTTTCAACTTCTGGCTCAACCTTAACTATGGAGTCAAGATCAGTGATTCTGTAGCTAACTATATTACATTTAATGAAGATAGTCTTTTTGAGTTGAAATCTCTCCCAGGCAACAGAGTGAGCAAAAAAGCAGTAAAAGATAATGAGCTGTTTCTTTATAGGGACAGTACCGGCATAATATCTGCTTAGTGGGAATATGGTTGGCTGAAACAAAAATTTTGCGTGGAGCTTAATCAGCTGTGAAATCCTGAGGTCTAGTCTTAAACTACAGAAGCTCCCACGCAAATGTTAAAAGGCAGATCACGGACTGATGGAAACTGGTGTAGAGATGTTTATGTCCATGACTTCCCTGTCTGAGATTTGGTCCTGTGGCTGAAATTAATACTCCTGGAAAAAGATCCATATACAGCTCTATCAAGGGAGGTCTTTACTCTGGCCCCAAGGTGAAGTGCTCAGAGGTCAGGGTGATGTGGACTGGGTAAGCAGGAGTGTTTTCTGTAGTCTCAACTCCCCACACAGGAGACACAGGAAATTCCAGCTGCTCAGCTATAGGCTACCCAGTTTTCTTTGTATATGCTTGGGCTTCCCAGTTACATTACATTGTCACTGGATTGGGCAATATCCGGTTTAAATAAAATTGAAAATAATAAATAGTATATAACCAATTATGCCTAATTCACTTCAAGGCAAGTCATCCCAATGCAAATATTATTACACACAAGTTTTATGGTCCACAAAATATTTTCACATGCCCCTTGTGGTGTCAGAATACTTGCCAAAACAAACAAAAGGACTCCCTGGATTACAACGAACAGAAATGGATGTATTTAATCATAAAAATATTCCCAAAGGGATTATATAATAATATATAATTATATATAAGATAAGATATAATATATATCTATATAATTTAATCAGCTCTTGTTACAGCCTGCTTAGATGCCTGCTTGAAAACAAATGGGCTCTTGCTGTCCTAGCGTTACAAAAACAGGAAATGGCTAATGGAAAAAGCAAATTCTATTTTTATAGATTCATCAATCCAAAGATGTGAAGGCCAGACTAGGCATTATGATAATCTAGTCTGACCTGCTCCATCACACAGGCCTTGAAACGTGGCCCAGTATTTTCTGCAAGGAGCTAAATGGGTGAGTTAGAGCAACTCTGTCAAAAGGATGCCCAATCCTGACGCAAGCACTCTGGATGATGCAGAATCTATGGCCCTGACCCTGTTCCAGTCTGTTTGCCAAATGGCTCCTGCAACAAGCCATCCCATAACACAGAGGACAGACCATGGTATGTGAGGTTGTTAGGTTCCACTTTTCTTTTATGAGAGTTTTCCTCTGCCTCAAAATGTAATGCTGGCTTTCAGTCAGGTAGACAAAGGCGATAGTTACAGAATACAAGAAAAAAAAGGGGGTTGTGAACTTAACTAGTTTCTTGGCACCTCACAAAACCAGGGTGTATTGAAGCTAGGATTGTAGTTTGGGTAGGCAGCACCTGAGCCAGCTTGGGTCTTCAGAGCAGGGTAGCTGTGGACACATTGAGTTAGCATAGTTTTGAACACTCAGCTGAAGAGCCAGGTAAATACAAAGATAGCAAGCTTGTACTGAATGCCATGTGATTCTGGCTCCATTGCTGGCTTGTCTAAATCTTCCCATTCACTGCAGAGGAGTCTAAGCATTTATCTTAAGGCTTAGGATCTAGCCCTATGATGCCTGCATACCTTTAGGAGCTCTCTGTAATGGGCTATGCCAGGATCTCATAGGAGTCTTGCTGCAGAACAAGAACTGAAACTAGGTTGGCCATCAAGTACTCTACTCATTGAGCCATCCTTTCTTGGTCAAGTGTGCACTTTGTAGAGTAGGCTGAGCTGCGCGCAAGGGAGCTCAGGCTCAAATCCTCTCTTCTGAACCAAAATGTGAATATAAGAGCAGCAAGCTGGGAGGTTATTTTGGAGGAGAAACAGATCACCCTATGCTTGGAGGCAAGGGTCCTCAACTGGCTTGAAATTCTGTGTTATGCAAGAGGATAGAGAAGCCCATCTAGGGAGGCCTTTTTGCCGATGAAGTGAATGAGATAACGTCATCCTGTTTCTGAAGCAACAAAACAAAGAGGAAAAACAAATCTAATGGTGGAGGCGTAAGTAGATAATCACTAAACACTTTATCACTGTTTTACCTGCTTGATGGAACAAGCAGCTGTGTTACTGCTATCCGGCTCCTCCATTCTTATCATCCATTCATTATTTCAGGTAGCGGAGCAAATCCGATCAAGATGCTATGAGTCATCGTCCCACCAGGTTCATATTGGTGTTTTTAGTCGTTAGCATCATTTTTAGACCTGTGGGTGTCAATAACATATTTTCTCTATTTTCTCAAGTGGCTGCTGTCCAAACAACTAATAACAAAGCTGGCCAAGAATTTTCCAGTGGAGCAGGTTTTCAACAAGGTGCTGACCCGATAATTTTTAAGTGTTCTGTGGGGACACGCTCATTGAAATTTGCATGGGAAATTGTTGAAATGGCTTGTTTTGATGAAGTGAGAATATCTTCTTTTGGCAAGGTTAAAATGTTTCATTACAACTTTATCACGTTAATTATCTGGTTATGAATTAAAATGTCAAAAGGAAGTCATTTTATGCAGTTGAAACAAAAATAATTTTCTAAGATGTCATGGACAAATTTGACTTCAGCATTTTGCCTCCATTAGGGGTAAAAATAAAATTCAAAGCTTTGGAGTTTCCTGAAGGTCAGAAACATTTTTCTACCAGGCCGACTTCATAAACTTCCTTCTTACTAAGCGTATAGTAAGTCGATTACATTCAGTGTTATTTGCACTTTCCATCTTCTTTGTATAGGAGCCATATCTATTTAGACTGTTCAGTTAGTTAACTGATCATGCAGATGTATACCTAAAAAAAAAGACCTTGTCAGGCATAATCTAGGTCATGCCTATACTGCCAGTTCAGCACAATACTGAGAGTTACCACTAACTAGCCAAAACCACATGAGCAGCTCTTCCCCATATTCATGCTACCACATTGCAAGCTTCACAGCAAATTTAGGAGAGCCAAGTAACAAGCAGACGAATTCCTAGAAGGGCTTTTCTTGACCCCTTCTAGGAGTAAGTTTTCCCACTATTTGTTTCTCCTTCTTGGCTTGATGCTGATGAAGAACAGTAGAGACAGGACATGGGTTACGGAGGAGCTGGAAGTCAGATGCCAGTGGCTAGCCTGTGTTTAAACCCTTTTGACCTGGCTTGTTATGAACTCGCTGTAGAATCTGGAGGACCAGGGGAAGCTCTATCTTAGCTCTGCTGCTAAGAACAGACTCACAGGATGGACTGGCCTGCTGCCGGAGGGTCAAGAGGCTTTTAAGTAAGATGGCCATCAGAGAAGGGAGCAGCCCTAAGGCATCAGTACAGATACTAGTTCCAAGGTAGGGACCTCACATGAAAACTAGCTCTAATCTTTATAATCAGAAGCTAGGTATCAAGGGTTCTGCTCCATAGTTTTAGTTGCAGAACAACATCAGCATTACCTTTTGCATGGGTGGAGAAAGGAGAAGCTAGTGATAATGTCAATAAGTTGCCATCATGTCTAAAGATAATCAGGCACTTGTTCAGAGGAGGCAAACCACCATGTCTCCACAAGCATCGATAAAGGCACTTCTTCAGCTTTCTTAAAGCTGTGCTGCTTGCTTGAAATCAATCGAGCTATGACAACTTACCACCTGGGACCTGCATCAGTAACAAACAGCAAATATAAATGGAGATGCTGGGAGTTTTGAGATGCCTGTGTCTAAGCCCAGGCAAGAGCAGGCTGCTTACTCCCCTGCACTGTGGGTCCTGGGGTCTGACCCTGTGATGTGCAGGTCAGGCAATGGGGAGGGGAAGGGCAATGGGAGTTACATTGAAAGCTGACACAGTAGCCAGCCTAGTGCCATGAAATAGCTGTTCATGTGTCCTGACACTCAGCCCTGTGCTAGCTGAAAGATTTTATGGGCTGAAAGGAGCCATTATAATCATCTCTTCTGCTTTCCTGTAGTAGAAGCCACCCCTGTTCCCTGTAGTAGAAGAACCTCCCTGGGGGCCTTTTCTGCCTTCCCATTCACTCCCTCCCCTGCAAAACACACCAGTGGGCACAGACTCTGCCTTGCATGTAGAAGAAGCTGTCAGAGGGTTACGTTCTTAACCCCCAGCCACAGAAGATAGATACACAACTGTGTTGCAAGGCTGTGGCAGTCTGGCTACTACGGCGGGACAGCACAGGGCTGAACAGAGCTGCCCCTGAAGCGGCAGGGTTAGGAGAGCGTCATTTTGGCCCTCTAAGTCAGCACCCGGGGCTGGTATCCCACTCCCCCCCTCCCTCCTCTCAGTTATGCTACTGGCACAATCTGAGGAGATTCCCAGCGAAGCATCAACCTGACCTCCACCAACATCTGCATGCAAGCAGCTGATGGTCCTATCCCTGAATTCATTCAACTTTTCACTTTTCACAAATGATCAATGCTCCATCATATTTTATTTGAAGATGCCCAGGTGATCATGGATACTGGCTGGGGGAAGGAACATAGGGCCAAGTGTACCTACTAGTCCCATCATTGCTGCACCTCATTCAGGACAGCAGCCTTTCCTCCTGGCCAGGGAGGAGAGGAACGAATCTCCCACAAAACCTTGCTGCCCAAGGATCCGCTAGTTCTCTTTCTTCCCTAGGAGCTCTCTCTCCATCTGACTATGAGTGACAGAGTTCATCAAGGTAAACAGGACAGTTTGTACCTTTCAGAGCTACTATTTCAGGCTACTTACATATCCAGGTCAGCACTCTGCTTATATGTGGAAGAGGGTTGTCCCAAAAGTATTTTAAATGTGACAATGTGGGAGTTACAAATCCCAGTTGATTTTATGAAGCTGTTCTTCAGTGGTTCCTCTGAGTGTGGCTGCATCACGTACTGCTGTGCCTTCATGGGTAGTTCCTTTGCCGATCAGGTCTTCATCACAAGCTGGGCAGCCTGGTGAGCGTGCAGTGGGGGAGCTCAGCCAAATCTGACACAAATATCGCAACTATAAGGGCGAGTAACCAAAGCCCTACCCCATCGTACCCCGCTCCTTTCTCCTCCCCACTAAAAAAGTGCAGGTGCAGAAGGGAAGGCTTGCCTTGTGGCTGCAGCACTGACGTGGGGATCTTAGAAAACCTGCGTTCAGCTCCCAGCTCTGCTAGTTTCTTTCTTGTTGCCTTTGTCAGTCACTCAGACCATCAAAGGTATTTTTACACCTAACTCCTGCAAGGGGAGTTAGAGGTCATGACATTTTCCAGGACCTGTGTCTCAGACTCCCATCTGTACAATGGGGCAAGTAATAAATCCTCAGTCTGTCTTAAGTCACTAGATAATAAGCTCTTCAGGGCAGAGACTGTCCTTTGCTCTACGTGCCCATGCAATGCTAAACAGGACCAGGCCACTCTAATACAATACCCTTGAGAGATCTCTGCACATGAGACAGTAACACAACAAGTAGCATAGTCTGTCTCCACGTAGAAGAAGCTGCTCCCATCCCTTGGGAAACAGGGCTCCTTCCTTTGGACTGACAAATCTGTTTCTCAGACATTAGTCTGCTGATTGTTTCAATCTGTGGAAGGGCATGGACATTAACAGTGCAATAGTACTAACCTGCCTGAACACTTAGCTAAAAGCAAACGTGTATTCAAGTCCCTGCTGTAAAAGCTGAGAAAGTTTATCTGCAATGGCTCCAGAGCAGCCCTCCTTTCACTCATTGTCAATCCACTTCCAGCTGTTTATTAGGCCTCTATAGAAAACCCACAAACAATTTTCTTTCTAAGAAGGATGGGGGTCCTCCCAATGGAGGAGGAGGATGTCTTTTCTCTCCACATAATGAGCCCCACAGCAGGGAGGGATGGCAGTGCCAGACAGATCAAAGACAGTGTTTGGGAATGCCTGGCCCTCAATCTCTGCGACTGCTGAATCTTAGCACTGGCACAGACATCACACATTCACTGGGCCAGTGAAAAGCATACAGCAGGGGCCACTCTGGCAATTACATTGCATCCCATCATTTGGCCAGTGCTGGAGACACCCTGGGTGGCTGGAGAGTGACACCCCTCAGGGCAGGCTGTGATCTGCTGCAGCTCAGCACTAACAACTCACCAAGCCGCTTTCAGACCCACTGCTCTTCACCATGAGCATCTCCTCCTTGGCCCCAGAGATACAGTTACTCACCACCTTATTTGTTTCTATAGGCCTCTCCTCTGTTGCTTCTCCATCCTCTGGGAAGGCACCAAGCACCCAGCTGACTGCTCTGCTCCTTGTGTATCTGCGTAGGTGAGCCCTACACCTCCTTTTTCCCCAGTGTAGGCTTACCTGCATCTTCAGTAAGGGACGGGGGACACCATTACAGCTATACCAGGAAGCAAAGTTCTTCCTCTTCCTCCTTCAAGACTCAAGGTGATTTTGGGGTAGAGGGCACAGTTGGTCCCATTTCTGGAGATGGGAAGAAAAGAGGCCCACAGTACAGGGCAGCAAGCTTCCTTCCTTCCCCCTTCCTGTGAGCAATGAGCTAGTCAGCTGCCTTCACCCTCTACAACCCCATAGTGGAACAGAAGTGTGAGACTCCCTGACATAGGAAGAGAGCAGAGAGGTTTATGCAGGACTGACCTAGTCCTAAGTAGTGCACAGGATTTGTTGGAAAGGCTAAGTGTTACTGAGTCACCCTGCAATAGTGACTACAATGCAATTGGGGTTGACCTCCGGGTAGGAGGGGAGACAAGAACAAAATCTCCCACAGTAACCTCTCATTTTAAAAAGACAGACTACACCAAAATGAGGCAGCTGGTTAGACAGAAGTTCAAAGGGGCCCCTAAGGAGGTGCAAGTAGCGTGGGACTTACTTAAGAGCCCCGTACTGGAAGCACAGAGCAAATGCATACCACAATTTAAATCAATAAGAAAAGAAAAAGAAAGCAGGCCAAAAGAAAGCTAGTGTAATCCGGGTGCACCCAGTATGTGCTCCCCTCTCCAAATAGAAGGGATGGGTGGCTAGGTAGGAGTGCTGTGAGAGGGATCTGCAAATGCAAACCAGGTCCCTCTATTCCCTATAGAATCAGGCCAGGACAAGGAATAATTAACTAATTAACAGATTTATGAATATATACAGAATCTAAAGAAATAGATATTGAGGAACATATATGCACAAATATACATTGGCATATAGCATTATAGCCTGCAAATGAAAGCTGAAAGGTTACACCACCTCAAGAAGCATCGAACAATACATGGTTAACCAGTTGATCTGAAACAAATAAGCAACAGGTAAGTACAGGTAAGCATCAAGGAAGGGGTCCCAGCAGAGCCCCGGCTAAGACTTCTCTTTATACTCTATTAAACTACCAATATCAAAGTATAAAAATACACAAAATATACGACGTGTTACAAAATGTGAAGTGCTCTCTCACAAAATATAAGGCGCATAAACAATAAGCTTGACTCTTCAAAAGTCCCCAAAGCCTCAGGCTGTTCCTAAGGCCTTGACTGTATCCCACTGACTAGTGGGAGGGGAAAACCCTAATGCTCTTGGGCCTTCCACAAACCCCAATGAAACCTAGAAACTCTGAGGGGCCCTCTCCCCTGAGACCTCCCCTCCAGCAGCCCATTACTTAACAAGAGGAATTTCCTCTCCCTTGTGGGAATCCTTTTCCCCACCAACTCACAACTCCAGGGTCCCGAGTGAGTGGTCCTTGGCCCCTCAGGCACATTGCTCCTTGTTTGCAGGAGCCTTCTGGGACTTTGACTCCTTCTGCGCCACTCACCTACTTGAAGCCCCAAGCACCATCATGTGCTCCTGGGGGTTTTGCCTTCTGCTAAGAGTTGGAGGCCCAGGTCACCTTGTGCAACATGGGGGCTTGGTCTGCTCCCAGACCCTCTGTACAGTGTTGTCTGCACCAGGTCGCTGGCTGTGCCAGGGGACCCAGCCCCAAAACACCCTGAGTGGCTCCCAAGGTCCCAACCCCTCCTGGACCACTCCAGGCCATGCTGTTTCCACCAACTGCCTGGCCCTGAGCCAGGGGTTGCAGACCTGAGCTGCCGTGTGTGGCTCCCAAGGCTCAGCTCTGTGCACTGGCCTGTGCACTGCATTCCTGGCCACACACCAATGGTTGCAGACCCAAGCTGCCTTGTGTAGCTTCCAAGGTCTGGCTCTGTGCGCCGAGCTGTGCATCATTCACCATGCTCCTCCATGGTGGGTTGGGGACGTAGCCACTTGCTGCTCCCATCCAGCAAGAAGGGTCTTCAAGCTTTTCATGGTGCTGGCTCTGCCCCATGGGCCAGACCACACCACACCAGCTGTTCTTTGCCCAACCTCCTCTCTGTCCCTTGACGCAGCCACCTATGTGCTGCACATGCTGCTCTTTTATACCCTCCAAGGGCTCCAACCCTTTGGGGCAGGAAGGGACCCCAAAGCATCACTGAGTCCAGCCTCCTGCCCAGGGGCAGGAAGTTAGCAGGGGTCATAGGATCCCAGGAAGATAAATATCCAAATGTGTCTTGAAGGCATTCAAAGTGGGTGCTTGAACCTCCTCTGGTCCGGTCCGTGGCAGAGTTTGTGACTGTTCAATTTTGTCATCCCCTGGGGCAATCTGGTGAACAGACATTCCCCCGGATCCTGGTGAGCACCCCTCATAAACTTGTAGGTGGCCACCAGATCACCCATGAGCCTGCACTTTTCTAGACTGAAGCGTCCCGTGGCTCTCAGCCTCTCATCATAAGGTTCATGCTGAACTCTGATCACGCACATGGCTCTTCTCTGCACTCTCTCAAGCTTCTCCACATCCTTTTTGAATTGTGAAGCCCAAAACTAGATGCAGTACTTCAGCTGCAGCCTCACTAAGGCTGAGTACAAGGGGAGAACGACGTCCCAGGATTTGCTTGAGAAGCATCTATGGATACAAGCCAGCATTTTGCTCACTTTACTAGCCGCAGCATCACA
Organism: Caiman crocodilus; assembly: GCA_030014935.1. Taxonomy (NCBI): domain Eukaryota; kingdom Metazoa; phylum Chordata; order Crocodylia; family Alligatoridae; genus Caiman; species Caiman crocodilus. The sequence goes on along the minus strand of JAGPOW010001296.1, from coordinate 1,353,683 downwards.
CTGATGCTCATGTTCATCTTGTGGTCAATCATGACCTCCAAGTCCCTTCCATCTGTAGTGCTAGCCAGTGTAGCACAGCTAAGCCCATAAGCATGCTGCAGGCTTTTCCTCCCAAGGTGGAGAACCTTGCATTTCTTGGTGTTAAACACCATCAGATTCTCGTCTGCCCGTTTCCTGAGCCTGTCAAGATCTTCCTGGATCACCCTCCTGTCCTCAGGTGTGGATGCTTTACCCCAGAGTTTGGTGTCATTAGCGAACTTGGCCAGCCCGCTTCTGACACCAATGTCTGCCTCACTGATGAACATGTTAAAAGGTATAGGCCCTAGGAGAGCCTTGAGGGACCCCACTGGTCACAGGGCACCATGATGATTGACTTCCGTCAATTACCACCCTCTGGGTCCTACTGAGGAGCCAATTCCCCAACCAGTGGATCGTGGTGTGGTTGAGGCCGCAGTTATCCAGTTTTGCCAAGAGGTGATCATGGGATACCAGATTGAAGGCTTTTTTAAGATTCTCTGAGCCCAGATGTGCCGGGAAGCTATTGGTAAGCCTGTCACACTAGCATGGTTTAATGGCACAGTTGCAGAGGCAATAATAACTACATTACCACCAGATGCTGTGGAAACTGATAGCTTAGCCAGATTCAAAAAGGGATTGGATAAATTATTGGAGGAAAGGTGCATTAGTGGATGTTGAGCATGGGAGTGAGGGGAACAGTGTCTGAATCAGAACTTCCTAGACCATAAATACCGGAGGCTGCAAGTGAGAGAGGAAGAGTGGAAAAGCCTTGACCACATCCAGTCCTCTCTCCCTCTCTCCGCTACTATGTGACACAGGGTAGTGGAAAGGATGGACTTACGGTCTGACCTAGGAAAGGGGAGATCTTACACCTGCAACATCGGCCGGCTAGCTCAGCTGGTTAGAGCGTGGTGCTAATAACGCCAAGGCTGTGGGTTCGATCCCCATGCTGGCCACCCTGGGCTTTTCCTACTTCAGTTGCCACGGCAGCCAGGTAGGCCTGCCCTGCCCCTGTGAAGCACGCTTGCCAGAAGAGAGTGTGAATCCCTCCTGCTACCCAGGGCTTGGTCCTTGGGCCCACGCTGTTCAACATCTTTGTTGCTGACTTGGACGAGGGGGTGGAAAGCAAGTTGTCCAAGTTTGCTGATGACACCAAACTGTGGGCTGAGGTGGGGA
>JAGPOW010001296.1:1293340-1352389 GCA_030014935.1 Caiman crocodilus | reverse complement strand
TTAGGGTGGCTAGGACGTGGAACCGGCTTCCTAGGGAAGTTGTTCTTGCTCCTACCTTGGGCGTCTTTAAGAGTAGATTAGATAGGTACTTGGCTGGGGACCTGTGACCCTGGCACTCATTCCTGCCATTGGCGGGGGGTCAGACTAGATGGCCTGCTCTAGGCCCCTTCTGACCCTAGATACTATGATACTATGATACGCTCTTTTGTTCTTATGTGGGATGGATGTGAGGAGGCTTACGGAAACATGATTCAACTGGGCTGGAGATGAAAGTGAGTGCGTGGGAGGCAAAAATGTATTTAAATAATTAATTAGCTGATTCACTGTAATTAATTATGACTCTGTCGAGATTGAACAGCTGGAAGAACCTGATCACAGCTCCAGGAAAGGAAAGTCTCATACTACTTTTGGACTGATGATGAGGGACATCTTAGCACCTGCTTTGCTGGTCCATCCAGTCCCATGTCTTCCTTCCCTTTGCAAACCTCTTCTGATACATGTCAGCCAATACGATGGTGGCATGCAAACAACTAGAGAAAGAGACTGAGGGTTGGCTTAGGGAGTTTTGATGTCATAATTCCCCCTCAAACCTACGAGCTGGTTTTGGCTACTGAGTCACAAGCCCTGGTCCACGCTGACCAAAGTAGAGGGACACTCCAGGCAGCCCATCTGGGCGGGTTGGATCCCAGGCTGGATCACACTGCAGATGCTCCTTGATGGCCAAGTGAGTGAGGAATACAAGGTGCCCGCAGAAGGGTAGGTAGTGGGACTTATTCTGGTCAGGTGTTTGACCTGCTGATTTGGTAGGAAAAAGAGGTGGCGATTTCAGAATCAGACTGACCTAGAAGAGAAAGGGCCAGGAAGGAAAGAAGGAGGTGGGCAGTCTGTCTCACCAGGCTAAGATTAGTGGCAAAGAACAGAAGGGCTTGGGGTAGAATTTATCAATTTACTTATTCACCTATCTAATCCCATACTAAACCAATCTTTTGGTACTTTCCCAGGGTTTTCCTCTTATAATAGGTTGGGGAAACTTGTTCATGATGGTTAGTGTGATCTGTGGTATAAATCACAACTCTGCCTGCTCCGTGGGTTGCTACTTACCAGGGCAGGAAGCTGGAGCCCTAACTCCTCATTCATTCTACCCTAACCAACTGTGTATTACCCACCTCCAGAGATCACAGGAAGAGACACAAACCACTCCTCTGGTCACGCAGTGACAAAAAATGGATGCTGAAAGAGAGAGTGAACAGGGTATGACTAGTTGGTTTGGTTTTTTTCCATTGTTCCTCTCCCACTTTCAGCCTCCAGCATTTAGAGTCTAGGAAGTTCTGATTCAGAGGCCGTACCTCTGACTCCCATGCTCCCATCCCAGCTCACGGTATCGGGATTGGAAGAAAAGCAGGATCTCTTGATCTTCATGTGGGATTGTCACTCCAGACTCTGTGTAACTTTGGGTTCTCTTTCAGTGATAGGGAGAAAAGGTGAGGTGTGACTTGCCTTAGTCTAATGATCCCAATATAGTTGTGCACTATGAGGATGCTGAAATCGTTATCGTGGTTCCCAGAAAAGAGGACGATGAGAATTTACTATGAAACATCCAGCCTAGGGTATTGGAAAGCATAGTACCCTAGAAGTAATGCCATGGAGGGAGCATACTTTTGTGTGACCGGTTAGACAGGAAGGAAGAAAAAGGGCTGGATGAACCATTAAAAGTGCCATTGGGTCATGGATCTAAGACCAGCTTGACACAGGCAGAGAATCAACATGGGACCCGTGAAGGAGCCAGCAGGCAAGGGAGAGCAGTGGGGAAAGGCCATAGGTCTGTGTGGCCGTAGGTCTCTCCCTAAGGCACTCAGACTCTCCATACAGGTGATCCCTAAGCTTTATATAGTATGATGTAAACTGGTGCAAGTAAAACCCAGAAGAGCTCTACATTCCTGCCCTTGGGAACCCAGACGTATGTCGTGCCCCTGGACCAGAGAACCCAGCTCTCTACTCTTTGTTAAAGAGGATGCAGGCAGTATTCATGCCCCTGAAGCAAAGAGCCCTAGAGCAGCATTTCTCAACCCATGGGTCATAACCCAAAAGCATATATGAAAGGGGCATGAACAAAAATGGATGAACAGACTTTAAAAATGCATTCTCCTCTAAAGGAGAAAAAACTTGGGAAACAGTGGGGCTTCTTGGGCTGTCCCCTGTCCCACATACACATCCCCTACCCCCCACACTGGGGCCTGAGCATGGGGTGGGGGGGTGCAGAGGGTTGGGAGTGAGCGGCACTGTGTCAAGACTGGCCATGGATGTTTACAAATGGGTCCTGGTACAAAAGAGGTTGAGAACCACTGCCCTAGAGAGCTCCACCCAGAGAACCCAAGACACTGTTACCTTCTTCCCCAGGACAGGAGAGCACTACCCTCTCTTGTGTAGAGCTCAGGAGAGCTCCACACACTAATCCACAGAGCCTAGGAGACCTTCATCCTCTCATCTATAAGCTCTACCCTCCTAGGAACATCAGATTAGGTGTTTCCAGTTAAGACAAGGATGTATGGATGTTGTAGTATGCAAAAAGGTGAGCCCTCAGTTAGAATACTGTGCACAATCCTGATGATCCACATTTGAAAACGATTAACTCAGACTGTAAAAAGTATAGAGAAGAACAAACAGGACGATCAGAGAATGAGGGGCCTGCCAGAGGAGAGAAGACTAGAAGAAATGGGCTTGTTTAGCCTGGCAAAACCATGGCTGGGAGGGGCCATGGCTGCTATTTCTAAATAAATGCCTGGGCAAAGGAGAGGAGGGATTGAGGGGAAATTATTGTTTAGGTTAAAAGGCAAAATTGTAACAATATCTGTCAATAAAATGTCTAGCAATAAAAATGTGCTTGGACCTTAGAAGATTCTCAAGGGGATTTTGTTGGACAAACGATCTAACTAGTTTTATGTTGGAGCTTGATGAGCATATAAAAGGGTGTATAAAAGAACCGAAAACAGGAGACCTCCTATATCACCATGTCCAGTGCCCTATGTTCCCAGGCATCCCTATGTTCACAGGCAATTGTTAACCCAAGGAATCCCAGTTATCTCTAGTGCAAACCCTTACCCGTAAGTATAAGGCATAATGCCTGAAAAACCAAGAACACCCTACGTTGTGCTATAGGTAAAAGCAGAGGAGTTGAGGATAATACCAATACCCTGTTGCTGCAGTGCCAGCAGTATAGTTGGTTAATATGTGCTCAGAAATTCCTAGAAAAAGGACCATGAACCACACGACAGAGAAAGGTAAAGCCCCAGAGTCTGCACCAATCTCAGCCTGGGTTAAAATTCTTTCCTGCCCCTACACACGCTCATCAATATGATGAACAAGACCCTCTAGCCAGGAAGCTCTGTATTTTATAAGTAGCAGTAGGAACATCAGCATACCCAGTTAACACCCCTGACTTTTAGCTGTGGCCAGCATCCCAACCCCTCATGTCTGCTATGCTATGGTAGAAGATTGAATTCCATGCAACCTACAGTTCCTTCCAGTCCTGTCTAGCCCTGTCCCTTCCCTGCTTCTTGGAGTGGACATGTTACTGAGATTACTTTTGTTGGGCTGGCTGCTGGTGATATAACTTAATATACCTGCAAACCAGGGATCTTTCCCAAGTCTAGGACACCTCTAGGTCTCCTTCAGCATCCATTGGGTCACTGTCCATTACATCTCTGATATGCAATTCACGGACAGATCTCATTTACCTCTGCCTAGAGACTGTCTTCCATCCCTGACTTCGGTACCACTGCTATCTTTCCACAGTGATGTCATTGGTAAGGCTGTTTCTCAGCTCAGGATCCAGTGGGATTTGATATTTAATCTGCAATAAACATTTCAGCATAGTTTTGATGGGTTACTGTCACTAATATTCATCCTGCAAGCGATCCTTTAAGTTGCTTTGACTTAGGCCACTGAGCAACAGCATCTTATTCTAGCGTTACAGGTAAAGGTCTAGGCTCCAGGCCTGTGTAAGCCCAGCATGTTGTGTTAGCAATTGTTCTGTGGAGTTCATGCCATTCCTTCTCCCCACTCCGTGAGTGCACATTTTGTTCGGATTCTGATTTCTCAGGCTGTGCACAAGAGCTCTCGCTGTTGCTGCACCTGCCCAGGGAAATGCTCATTTCATACTGCTAATGAGTCCAGATGCTAGGGCCTCATTAGGTGAGCTGCAGTATTGATGTGGATATATAATGCATATAGTGGCAATTACCGTAGGGAATGAGCAATCTGATTTGTGTAGAGTAATCATCAAATGATGCTCAAGACGTCACTGTCTGTGTTCAGCTGAAACTGAACCTCAAACCTCACTTCACAAGGGCTCTAGTGGTGGCTTTAAGATCAAGCCGATAAGTTATTTCCAGCTTTAGGATCAAGTTATTCTTTTACCTGCCATAGTTTCTCCAGCCGCTAATGCAAGTTCCAAGCAGATTCTCTTCCACCTACTGACCTGAGGCCATGACACATATGTCCCAGTCTCCTATTAGGCTTTAGGTTTACTTTACTAAGGAAACATACCATTGCATACTTCTTTCTTAGCTTGCTCATCAGCTTTATTGCTTAGACATTAGGTGGAAAACATCAACCAAACCAACAGTGCATCCTGTTTCAGATCAAGAGGTCATGCCAGAAACTCCTGCGATGGCTCAGTAAAGTTTGTTTGCATCGCCCCCTCCTTTCTCACCCCAATAATACGACATTAAGATGCACTTCACTAGTTATAATACACCACTACAGCTTAGAGGTGCATCCTCTAAGCTGCTCCTATGGCTCTGCCTCTGTCAAACTATCTTAATTACAGGTTCCTTGATTTATGCTTCCCTTAAAAGGGTTAGAGTCAGGGCACTTCAGTCCTGGCCCAGGCAGAGGGAGGAGTAGGCATGGCATGACTATGGAACACATTTTTTACTTGTGGAGAAAGCATGCTGATATTGAATCCTTTGACAAAACCATCTGCTGCTAACACTGCAGCCAGCTTCCCACAAAGCCAAAAAGAGAGCTACCAGGCTGTGACTGCTGAATCACTCTCCACCTACCACACTATCTCTGTCTTCCCAGGCCAGGGAAGGAACGCCTGAGGGCTGACTTCTAGTCTGGCTGTACTCTAACCGTGGAGACTGATCCTGCACAGCAGAAGCTGCTTCTTTGAAGGGTGAAGGAAATGGAGATGAGTCAGTAGGACAAGCTGAAAGAGCCACGGTCTGTCCTTGGTGTCTCAGCCTGCCTTCACCACGTGGGTCTCACATGTCTGAATTCACAAATGTTCTTGGTATCCAGCAGCCCTAAAAACAAATTCAGTGCGAGCTCCCCATGAAAACAGTTTATGAGCCATGGCTGCAAACACTGTTGTTCAATTTTGCAAAATACCAGCTCCAGGACAATTTACCTTCAAAGCTGGTGGTGACTGAACCAAGAAGAAGACATGATTTGAAGGGTTTGGGCATGATAAATGCCTGAAAAACAAGTGGATTGCTCCCTCCTGTACCTGGAGAGGCCACAGACTCCCACCTGACAATGAAAGAAGCAATCTTCTATAATAATGTCATCAGTAACTTTTACAAACATTTTATCCGCTTGGAAAATGTCATGCGTAGGCGATACAAGTTCTTCTCTTGGTTTCAAGAGGAGGAGAGATCTGCTAGAAATGTTGCCACTACCTTATATCTACTAATACTACACTGTGATTTCACTAGCATCATTTCATGATAATGTATGTAATTTTTATGTTCTTATGTTTGTTGTTATAATTGTATTATTTGTGACATGAGAGACCTGCACTGATATTGGGCCACAGCTTGAACTAGCTAAGGGTTTCAGTTCACAGGGCTTGTCTGCACAAGATGCTTAGCTTCACATTAGCGTAGTTTACTGCGAAGTAACCATGTATGTCTACACATGCACATGTTTACTTCACAATAAACCTCCCTAATACCAAGTAAATTTGCTACCTGCAAATCCAAGTAGCAAATTTATTTGGCATTAGTAATGGTGCCATAGTGCTCATATAGATGCTTGACTGGGACTATGCCCTAATGATTGATTAGCCCTAATGACTATGAAATGTATAAATCTATGCACACTCACAGGGGAGCCAGGGACACACACACACACATACACACACACACACCATCAACAAGACTCCAGCACAGGATAGACACTAATTATCTGTGATACCTCCAGGATCGCTGTTTCTGCGGTACGTCTACAAACAATACCTGTTCATGCCTTTCCAATGATGAGCTGAACCAGGAACAGCTCTTGGATAAAATTGTTCTAGAGACCAGTTTTCTAGATGCATACTTCAATTTCATGAAAATCATGTAGTCTGGCTTTAAAAAGGGAGGAAGGTGTTGCAATCAGCTTTGCCAGCCTGTACGCTAGGCCTGGGCTGAAGCTATTCCTTGTAAGGACAATGTGACACTCAGCAGCTCTGACTACTCCGCCGCATACCTGCCTCTTAAATGGCTCTGCTGGCTTGTCCAAGCCAATTACATAGCAGCATGCAAAATGAGCTGATGAGAGAGGCTGAGCATTGGCTGAGGGAGCCTTTGATGTCACGAGTGTAATGGTGCAAAATGGGACCTGGCTTTGACTATGGTGCCACAAAGCCCTGGCCCATGATGACCAAGGGACACAGACACACCAAGCAGCCAGTCTGGGTAGACTGGACTCTGGGGTGGATTGCACTGCAGTTATTCCTTGATGGCCAATGACACACAGAATATTTAAGGGTGAAAAGTCCTACAGACAGGCAGTTGCTAAAGTTCCTTCTTGGAGTCTCTGATCCTCTCCTTCCATGGACAAAGAGGGTGCAAATTCAGTGAGACTGGATGGGGGAGGGAGGGCTTGTGGGGCAGTCTTGTCTCACTAGGGTGTGAAGAACAAGAGGCTGAATCCAAAATCTTCATTTGTTCCTTCCTCTTTCAGTCTGCAAACCCCTTTCCAGATTTAGGGAGGTCGTTGATGGCAAGGAGGGTTGTGGTGTCAGTCAAAGCTATGATTCCTTGATGGGACATGGGGTAGTGGGAATAGCACCATGACATCCCAACTGCTATTCCCTGTGGCTCTAATCACTGCATATCACTGCCCTCCAAAGAACAAGAGGGTCCAGATGCCCTAACTGGCCTTTTGTGTGCGTGTTGGTAAAAGAGCAGGTTGTTTGACCCTGATGTGTAGAGCTCTAGCTATTCCTTTCTTTCTGGTTTTCTCTAGCTCCTCGTTCCCTATTGCTGAACAGACCTGGAGCAAGAGGAGATGTTAACTTGCTGCTCTTCAATGACACCAGGACAGGCAAGGGCTGTAGAGACAGGGACATGGATGCTGTGGTTCCCAGAAGGTACAACAGAAGAGGCTTCCAGAACAGAGGGGACATACTATAAGGCATGCTACAGCCTACTGCAGCAGAAGGGAAAAGCCCTGGGAATGATGTCCTGGACAGAAAGGCCTTTGTGTGACATGTGGGACAGTGAAGTAGAGGAAGCATCTGTGGATATACTTGAGTTGTATTTATTGCAGCTGTCTTGGGAAGTTACTCTGATTTATACCCAGATGGCAGCACCATGATGCGAAGGGACTGGATTGTCTGGATTGTCCAAGCATTGAGGAGTAAGGAGGTCTTCTAGCTCCTCTTTTATGGACTACAGTACAGAGAGGGATCCAGAATCATCATACGCCTCCACTGGCAGCAAATGCTAGGGGCATTCCCCAAACCCCTCCTGTCTCATACCTGGGACTGGCTGCTGGAAGCCACTTGCTTCCTCTGGGCTGTACATTCTGTATACTTGAAATCTTCAAATGCCTAAAATTTTAATTACATTACCAGAATCCATGTGAAGTAGCCACCTTTGTCTGTTTTTTTGGAAGTTGATAGGAATGAGCACTGCTGCTATCTGCCTTCCCTCTGAAATCCCCATTTCTCCTGAATATATTTCCTGCCTCTATTCTAAAGATACCTTTACCACCTGGTTGTGACACGGTTAAGGATTTGCTCCTCATTAGCAGGTGAAGACCTGTCACAAAATGAAGAGATGCTCATGAAACCCTTAGCAGGAAGCCACTGGGCCCAGACTTTTCTTTTCCAAGTCTCTTTTAATCAGAGTCTATTTTCAACAGCCTCATGAGAAGCTATTGAATTCATGTGTACACAGTCAATTAAACAGAAGATAGCTTGACCGTGGGTGCATGTACACATGGATTCAACCTAAGATCAGTTTACTTGCAAGTAAATGCTCCCAGGCAGGCATCTACACGTGCAGGGATGTGGGAGCAGATTTGCTGCTCCTAATATCAAACAACTCCCATGCCTGCAGCCCTGCAATGGGCCCCTGCCACCACCAGAGGGAGTTCTAGGCTCCCCCTGGGTGCAGTCTCCTGTCCAGGGCTGAGACATTGCTCTCTGCCTATGGGGAGCTGCCTACTGCCAGGACTGGGAGAATGTCCCCTACCCTGCCAGTAGGAAGCTCTCAGCCCTGCCTCCCTGATCAGGATCTCCCAGTGCCAGCTCCATGGTCATGGGGCCACTGCTGGGAGATCCTTATCTCCCGGACTGAGCACTGACTGCTGTCTCGGGTGGCCAGAGCCGTCCACAGGATCGCTAATTTAATCGGACTTCAGGCGGGCTGGTGATGGAGAGGCGAGACAGCTTATTGGTTTTAAAAGATTACTTTACTTACGCCGCATGGAATGGCAGCACAGGCCTCAAGGTAGCTTGCTTGCATTGTCACAAATAATTAAATGAGTTGCGAGTTAACGAGATTTTGAATGAAAAGGAACCTGCAGGATAACGAGGGTACGTCAAAAGGACCCCTGACGGGGAGATATTGGTGAGTGATCAATCTGCCAAGTTTCCTCGGTCACGCTACAAAGTTCTCCGTGATTACTCTGTCACGTGCTCGGAGGTCTCCGACCTGGGCAGAAGCTGCATGAACTTTTATATGTCCAGAGTGGCCAATAACAGACTGCTAGGTAGGAATAACTAATGAAGCAGAACGTGACCAAATTTGGGGTAGTGGCTCCGTGCGGTCTATTGTGACTTGGACACGCAACTGATTTGGTTATGACATGCTCCCTTGGCCATGGCACAATAGACCAAGAACTTTAGGTTAAAAGTAATTTTTGTCCAGAAACTTGTTACTGTAACACGCAGCTATATATATACATAAAAATGGACAGTTTAACGAGTTACTTTTTTAACAAACTATAAAATACAACGATTTATATACACAACAATGATTATTGTAATCAACGGCAAACACAAAGTAACTAGAGACATCGACAATTAAATTAACTTAGAAGCAGCACATTGTTATCCTTCATTTTATGTAATTTTTCTCCAATTCGATTCTCCAAGGTAACTGAGAGTGGGGTATTTGATTAATGCCCCCTATACAGAGGGTTCCTATAATTATCTGATATAGAAACACATACTCACACATACACACACGCATATATACATATATACACATGAAGGCATATTTGTTTAATGAAGTAACCCCATTATGCTCTCATTATAAGTATTGCCAATTTAACCATGACTTTTATTGAGCAGCCTGTTCTCATTTCTTTACTTAAGACTGTTAAAATGCTTTAATCTCGTCATGCTTCACTACTTGCTTCTCCTTCCAACGACTTGAAACCACACACTTTCTGCTCTCTATTCACCTACGACATACTATAATAAGCCTTCACATTTCTCTTTTGTGCTCTCTCGTGTTCAAAATTCTCTTTGTCCCTTTTTCTCATTTACTTTCTGTCTACACTTGACCTTTCTGCAACATCCCCAAATCTTTCAGATTACTAATGACAAGACATTTTTGTAAACTAAGGGTGTGAACATGGAGTCATTAACAGAATGGGGTCATTAACACAAAAGGGGAACCGCAAGCACACGATGAGGCCATCTGTCGATGAGCCATTAATTATGGCTTTGGCTCAGAACGATACAAAGTTCAGAACCAAGCTGGAGGTCTCAAAGTCAGCTCCGTTCACCGAGGAACCCATCGGTAACAGCAGGAATAAGGTGATGGCTCCGTTTGTGACATACAAGTACACGGCATTTCTGTGTCAACCCGGATGTACTGCGGATCAGCACTCAGTGGTTCCTGTGATTGAGCAGTCACAGATCACCGCTTTGTCACTGCTGAGCCTGTAAGGGGACAAACAAACAAATGAACAAACGGAAAGAGAAAACTGGGAGAACAATACGGCGGCGAGCTAGCTGGTTGCGATGAGCCAGGGTTGGTAATCGGTCATCGTTTCTTCTTATACTTCAAACCTAAAGCCTAGTTCATTTGCCAGGTTCCATTGGCCCTCGTACCCCAGAATGCGCAATTGTCGCTTCATAAGCCCGGAGCGGTGTAGGAGGAACCCAAACATGGCTCTCTCCTCCGGCGTTCGTTGCGGCAACTGTTGCGACTCTCATGGGGTGTCGGACTCATAACACCTTGGTCTTTGGGCTTCGACAGGGTACGCCGAGGGTCAGTATTCCGCATTACTGGAGACTCTTGCGGACGTCTTCATAAGGGCTTGCAACCATGAAAGGTGACTCAGGTGGTTTCCTGCCTGTTGTCCGGTCAGCTCCAGTAGCAGAGCCTACCCCAGCAGCAAGCAGCTCCTGGGGGCAGGGAGCAGTTTTCCACCCATTGGTGGCCAGCTAACTGGGAGAAATTTTGCTCCCAGTCAGGTGTCTACATGAGCACTACTGCACAGTAACTACTAATGAGTAAATTTACTACTTTCATTTGCAGGTAACAAATTTACTCACGATTAGCAAGGTTTACTGTGCAGTAAGCATATGCATGTGTAGATGTACATGCTTACTGTGCAGTAAACTATGCTATTTCACAGTAAAGTGTCTCACATAGATACGCACAGTGAGAAGGTCATTTATTTTTCTCACGAAGCCATGGTAGAGATTAAGTGTGGAAGTAGGTTGCAACATTCCTTTATTTCATCCAAATTTGTTAATCTAGTCAGTGGCCAGGAAAATAACTGGTGATGTGCTGCTATTCTGGCACCAGCATTCCCTCTAAGCCACATGACATGTGAGATATGCGCGGCTGCGCAGGCGCATTCATGGTGCGCTGCTAGGCGCACCTGCATGGCTGCACACACCACAAAGCTTACAGGAAATGCTGTCTGGCACATCGGGAACAGCCAGTGCATAAATATATAGAATTATAACTGCAATATGGTGATGTTGGGAGTGGGGCAAAATAGGCTGAGAAGGATAAGATAGTTTTCTTCTTGTTGAATTAAAAACCTGATCATGAATTGTGGAACTGAGGCCTGCAAAGCACCTGGCATCTGTTTCAATGCAAGTTAAAATGCAATTTCAAAGAAAATAGACATGGTTGTAGTATAGTTCGACTTCTGTAAGATCCACAGTGAATTAAATCTTGAAGAGAGGAGTGTCAGCAATGTTTATCGATTGATGTTTCCAAGCAAAAAAACAGATAGTCATAGCTGCATTGATCAGCTATTTATTACATAAAACACATTTTGGAGAAATCAGAAGAGACAACAACATCCTTCTTTTTCCTGTTGTGAAGGAAAAAGAAGGCCTATTTCTCAGATTACAGCTCTCTCTCATAGTAAGATACTGATGATGGCTTCTAAAAGAATATTGTCAACACACGCAATAAGGCATATGGCTGGTAGGAAATCTTCTCCAAAAACCCTTTTTTCTTGATAATTGGGTCTTTGACTAAAGACCCAATGTGCCTAGTTTCTGCAGAAAATGTTGATTTTCTATTGGGCTGGGCTATTAGACCATTTTTGAGACGTGACAATTGTAGTTCCTTATATTTCCTTTTTCCTCTACAAACGCAACTTTCCAATGGGACTTCATCTCTTATGATGGCTACACACTTCAATGATACATTCCTTTCCTTCTTCCCAAAAGGAGACTGTGGCTCATCAGGGGAGACATATCCCATGACTATTGGGCCTTGTCCAGAGTGAACAGGAGGATGAGACACCAAGGCAACATGTTCAAAGTGAAACAGTTCTGTTTTCAACCACAACAGAAAAGTTGAATCTTATTTCAGGAAACAAAAAACAGTTTCTAGCCTACTCTACAAAATCATTTGAAAGGGCAGAACCAAGAATGGAAGGACAATGGCTCTATATGACCAAACATACAAGAAATGATAGCCCTTCTTCTACAGAGCTCTCAGTGTTGCTATAGATAGTACAGTCCTATTTAAGTGGAAAAATATTCATATACTACAAGGGATTGGCAACAATGGGTGGGTCTACACATGCAATTAATGCAACTGAATTTTCTGCACAGAAAATTCAGGCGCGTTACACTTTGCCGCACATCTGAGCATGTGCCTGATAGGAGCAAATTTGCTCCCAATAGGAGCAATCCAGTCTAGGGCTGCTCCCGTTTTGCTTTGCCCCTCTGGAGCAGCCAGGGAGAGCTCCAGGATCCCCTGGATGCCAGCCTCAGGCTGGCAGGGAGCACAGGGGCTGGTTCCAAGCTCTGCAGAGTGGGGAAGATCTGTCCTGGCTGCCAGGCAACTGTCTCCCAGCCACATGGAGATTGGGACCCCTCCCGATCTCTACATAGCTAGGAGGCAGCATCTTGCAGAACCGGGACGGCTCTCCCTGCCCCTGTGGCCCCCTGCTTCCTAGGCTGACCGGGAACAATTTGCTCCTACTCAGTGTCTACACATGTGCTTGGGCACAGTTTAATTAACTCATTTCTAGTACCTGTATCTGCAAGTGCTAGAAAATGGCACCTTAAACTAATATACTGCATATGTCACAGGCCACTCTGGTGCCCTGTGCCTGAAGAGGAGAAAACTGCTAAGGAAGGAGCCCTAGCAGTGACTAAGCAGCACAGCTGTAGGTTGCCAGGGCAACTAATGAGCGCCAGCTGACTGGAGAGGGCAGGGCTTAGCCTTATAAAGCACAGAAGCTGGAGCCAGGCTGGTAGTTCCTTGCCATCAACCAGAGAGGCAGGAGCTCCGGGAGCACTGCAGACTGAAGGATGGCGGCTCTGGGTCCTGGGAGCAATGTTGTTGCAGCCAAGTGGCTTTGAGTTACGTTATAGCCTGAGGCTTGTTTGTGTTCTTGGTGTTATAAGACCGGTGGTTTGGGTGAGGCTATAAGGGGTTGGAGGAAGCCTCATGGGGCCCACAGAGAAATGGGGTCCTAGCGCCCAGGAGGGTGTGATTCAGCGCCAGTAAGGGCTCAACTTACGGGGTGCAGAGATCCCAGCCCGGAGAGGGGCATTTGGAGAGCCCAGGTTGGGCACAGCAAGCCCCAAGAAGGGGGGGCTGCATTGTGGAGCCCTGGCAAGGGGCAACCTTGTGAGGCTTAAGTTAGGCACAGAGAGTCCCAGGAAGGGGGCAACAATGAGAGGCCCGAGAGGGGCAACACTGAGAGCACTGAGAAGCCCAAGAGGGGGCAACACTGCAAGCCCCAGGAAGGGGGCAGCATTGAGGAGCCCAAGTTCGGGCACTGGGAGCCCCTGATAGGGGGCCACATTCATTTGGAAGCCCGAATTGGGCACTGTGAGCCCCAGGAAGGGGGCCACATTGGGAAGCCCAGGTGTGAGTGCGGAGAGCCCCAGGAAGGGGGGTTGTATTTATTTGGAAGCCTAAGTTGGGTACAGCGAGCCCCAGGGAGGAGGCAGTGTTATTAGGAGGAGCCCAGCGTGGGCACAGTAAGCCCCAGGAAGGGGGCAGCATTGAGAAGCCCCAGGGTGGGCGCGGAGAGCCCCAGAGAGGGGCAGCGCTAATAAGGCATCCAAGTTGGACGCAGTGGGCCCAGGGCAGGGGGGCAACGTGTTAAGGAGTCCAGGAAGGGCGAGGAGTAGGAAGCCTAGAGGGGGCACATCAAGCCCCAGAGAGGGGGTCATCCTATTTGAGATAGGGAAGACCAAGTGGACATCTGCAAGGCTTGGGCTGCGATACTGGGGAGGAAGGAGCTGCAGATAGCGCCCCCTAGTGGAGGGGGAAGTACCAGGATAAGGGCAGCCTCCCGCTAATTAATTAATTGATTAATCAACATCAAAGACGTGGCAGACGAGACAAGGCGGGTGGTTGCTCAGAGACAGGTGCGGGGGCCACATTGAGGGTGGCCCTGAGTGACGACCTGTCACAGCATAGTAATTGCTGCACACATGTAGATGGTCATGCTTTACTGTGCATTAAATTGGTCTAATGCACAGTAATGCATCTCATGTAAATGTACCCAGTAAAACAATAAAATAGAAGGATTGCGTGGCGGTGGAAGGAAGGAGGGGAGGTTTACCAGGTTTTCCCACAGTTGTTCAGATGGAAATAAAAGTGCAATTTGTCAGAGCTCTTAAGCAAATTTCTCTCTCCCTGGAAACATAGCTCTGGAAATAACTGATTTTTCAGTTTGGTAGCTGAAGCAAAATACCAAAGATGATAACAATAATAAAATTCCTTTAGGCTGACCCCAAATTAATTCTAATTTTCATGCCAAAATAAACTATCCCCCCAAAATGCTTTAGAGTAAAATTTATGCTTTGTTCCACCTAAAAACGTTGCATTTTCATGTTAACTTCATTCTTATTTGTACTTATACTGAGCAAATTTGGTTCTTGAAGATTGATTTTTTTAAATGAAAAATCAAAATATTTAACAGAAAATGTTGAAAGGAAACATCGTGATGTTTTTGTGTTGGGTTGTTTTCTCCCTTCCCAGGTTTTCAGACAGAACTATTCATAAACATGGCCCAAATTCATAATTGGATTGGGTCATCCAAAGCTACATTCTTAGGTGAACCCCCCACCTCACCCAAAACCTATTCATCTGGGGGAAAAAGACCTTTGCTAGCTGGAATGCAGCCTTTTATGATTCTCTATATCTCTTACATATGAGATTTATTAAGGTCAGATCCTGTAGGGAAGAATTGGTGGGAGAGAATGTGAGAAAGGCACAAGAAATTTGACCCGATCCAAGAACTTGCAATTTAGAAATTTCTATGAAAAAATGTCCAATTTTGAAATGTTACTAAGAAAAAAATCATGGAATCCTCCTTCCTCCTGCCCCCCCCCGCCATGTTTGAAGCAATTATAGAGAAGGTTCAAATTGTTCAAATTTCAAAATTTTGTTAGAGCAGAGTGGTTTTTGGAGCCATGTTTGTCAGTTTTTGCCCATCCAAAATTATGTTACTAGATCTACAGAGACCTTCCACACTTGGTGGCTTACTCCAGGAGGGAATCTGTATTGCCATTTTTTCAATTCAGAGGAGTGCAGGTCTGCATGGCACAAGCAACCTCAAGAAAGTTCATAAGGAAGTGGCACCATGGCCTATTCACATATCCCACACCAGGTAGGGGAGCTAGCCATAAGGGAAGCAGGAACTGTCTCTCTTCTAGGATCATGGTGTAGACACATTTCTCTGTGCAATATGAGAGTACCAGGACTCTCCACTCTTCTGCTGAGGCATAGCAGCTTTGCCCACCCCCTGCACAGAGCTGGGCCTCCATGACATAACTGAACCCATGACAAAAAGAGAGATTCCCCACTGGGACAAGCAAGGAGAAATGCCCATAAGAAAAAAATATTCAAGCAAAACCAACAACACAAGGAGCAACAAGGAACTCATGTACACAAGGTGTGTGTGTGTGAGAGTAACAGATGAGTCAGCCCAACTACACTGAGCTCGCAACCTCACATAGGGACCAAGAAGAGCTTAGAGCATTTTCACCAAGACAGGTTGCTCAGTCAGAGTCAAAATGGTTTGTGAAGATGGAACTGTTTGAGTGAAACTTTGTCAGGGTAGAATTTAGATAACTGAAAATGGTTCCCCAGGTGAGTTGTGAGAAACTCAGGTTCACATCCCTGCTGTGTAAGATATAAAGTGACTCTGTGGAAGTGGGGAGAGCAGTGGTCACGATATACCAGGACCTTAGCAAGTCTTTTGATATGGTCTCTCACCACATTCTTGCAAGCAAGCTAAGGGAGTATAGGCTGGATGAATGGACTGTAAGGTGATCTGAAAGATGGGATGGAGTGCACCCTCAGCAAGTTTGCAGATATCATCAAGCTAGGGAGAGTAGCAGATAATGCTGGAGGGTCAGGCGAGGATTCAGAGAGTCCTTGAAAAACTGGAGGATCTGACCAAAAGAAAAGGAACTGGGGTTTAAAGTGTGTATAAGCTGTATATGAGCCAACAGTGTGCCCTTGTTGCAAAGGCAGTTCATGGCACACTGGGCTGCATTAGTAGGAGTGTTGCCAGCATATTGAGAGAAGTGATTTTTCCTTCTACTTGACACTGGTGAGGCCACATCTAGAGCAGTGTGTCCAGTTTTCGGTCCCTCACTACAGAAAAGATGTGGACAAATCGGAGACAGTCCAGTGAAAGGCAACAAAAATGGTTCAGGGGCCTCATAAGCACGTGACTTATGAGGAGAAGCTGAGGAAGCTGGGCTTATTTAGTCTAGAGAAGAAAAGACTGAGAGGACTTTGTTGGCAGATGACAGAACCAGGAGCAATGATCTCAAGCTGCAGCAAGGGAAGTTGTGGTTAGACATTAGGGAAAAAATTTCAAAAGGAGGATTGTAAAACACTGGAACAGGCTACCCAGAGAAGTTGTGGATTCATGCTTACCAACAAGTTTTTAAGACCCAGGTAGACAAAGCCTTGGAAGGGGTGATCTAGTTGGGGCTAATCCTGTTTTGAGCAAGGGTTGGACTAGATCACCTCCTGAGTTCCTTCCAACCCTCATTTTCTATGATTCTGTGATTGCAAGTGGTCTGGGTAAGAGGTCACTGAGAAGCAAGGACTAGCACCTGGTCTCCCAGAGGCCATACCAGTCCCCTGGCCATACAGTGTGACACCCACACGTGGATTTTTATGAACTGCTTGAAAACCTATGTGTTTCTCTTTCTTTGAGAGCAAAGCAAGAATATGTCTTTATGCTTCAAAAATTGCTACAAAGGAGAATTTTCATCTTCCAGTCTGCTCTAGCACACATTGGCATAGCTCCTCTGAAGCTAGCTAAGCAATGCGATTAGTCCAGGTGCCAGGGCTGTGGCAGGGCAGGGGGGGTCTGAGGCCATGCTTAGTGCTGACAGTGAGCCCAGCTCCGTGCAGTTGCTAGTGGAGCCTGCCCGGAGGCACCTGGCTCTCCAGTGAGGGAAGGGGGTAGGAGGGGATCCGTCAGGGGCAACGGGGACCTGTGTGGCCAGGCCAGTGGGAGCCAGTGCCCATACTCGCAGGGTGGCTGGGAGAGGCTGCCTGGCAGGGGCCATGGGCCACCTGGCGCAGTGCAGGAGCCGTAGCCCAGGGCAGAGCATGCCACAGGCATCCCTTCCTCTTTCCTCCAGCCCACGCTGGGGCCAGACTCACTCTGCCACCTCCCTCCGGCCCCACCGCAGTCTGACCCAGGCAGGATGGAAAGACTATCTGGAGCCCTTGCCCTCTTGCTGCCTGGAGCATGGCCCAGGCCAGCGCCACACTCTGCTTCATGCTGCTGCTGTGGAGCGCGCCACTGGTCCTCCCCACTGTGCCCCAGTCCCAGCCCCAGCCAGTGGTTTGGGGAAGCATGTGGTGCCCCAGCTACTCCCTGTGTTTCACATGAGGAGTGCTCCATCTCATGCTGGAGGCCATCCCTGCCATGGCCCCACAGACCACCACCCTGTGAGTCTGCATGGGGCCAGGTGAGTGAGGCAGAGTGCAGCTGGGAGCCCCTTCCAGCAGGGCTGGCAGGGGCAGGGGGCTGCAGGCTGGGAGTGAGGGGCACTGGCTGGGCCAAGTGGCTGCAGGTCATGAGTAAGGGGCACTAGGGAGTACAGGAGGCTGCAGGTTAGGAGTGAGGGTCAGGGCCAGGCGGGTAGGGAACTGTGGGCCAGGAGTGAGGAGCACCAGCAGGGCAGAGGGGAGCTGTGGCTTAGGCAAAAGCATGGGCAAGGGCAGGGCACCATCTTATCAGGGCTGCTCAGCACCACAGAGCAGCTGGGGGGGGATAGCTGCAGTTGGACGTGTGTCCTAGGGAGCAAAGGGGGCAGAGGAAGCTTTGAACTTTCACTATAAAAAAACCCGAATCAAACTCCAAAATATACAAGTATTTAGAATTTATCTTAATATAATGATTGAGGCACTGGTGGGCTTCCAGGTCACTTTAAATGTGTAACTATATCAATAAAAAATTGTGTTCAAGTGATATATATATATAGGTATGTTTCATTTTAATCATGGAAAAACATTTATGTTGGGTTTTTTAATCAGAGAATTTTGGACTTTTAAACATAGAAAACTGGTCATGATTCACATGAGGTAAATTCAGGGCATCCCTGCCGGCACAGGTGCAGGTCATCTATACTTACATGGAGTAGAAAATAGAAACTGACCCTCAGCCAACCTGCAATATTAAGCAGCCGAAGTGGACTTCGTACAGTTTAGATGAGCTAGTCTATAGAGGTGCTGTTATTGTGGTCATACTGGCTCAGGGCTTCAGACTTCCCGGTGCTTTCATCACCTACTCCAGCTTGATCCCACTTCAGTGCAGAACTTGTCTCCCCATCCTCCTTGGCGTCTCAGCCCATTCCCCACCTCTTCTTCCGTCCCCTTTTGCAAATGCTGCGGCAAAGACCAATGCAGTTCAGTAAATAACGTCCAACGTGTCAGGCCGGAGAACAGAATCCTGCTTCGTTTCCTTGCCTTCTGCCCCTTCAGATATCGACACTTCTGAAAGGAAACTGGTCAGCTTAAAACTCAGGTCAGAAGCCAGTACTGGGGCCCACAGCCGCACAGCCCTGCTGGCATACAGCCTGCCCTCAGAGGAGTCATAGATAGGGGTCTACAACTTGAGGAGGTAGGTGTCCGATTTCATGGGCAAATCACAGGGCCAGCCACCATTTCCATGGGCTTATCACAGTGGACCCCCCGCCCCTCCATACCTCTGATTGGCCAAGAAGCCCTGATTGGCTGAGAGGGCTGTCCTTCATGGGGTCCTTCCCCTGGCCACTGATTGATGATGTGGGATGGGGCCACACAACAGACAGGACTCTCAGACATTTTATTTTTAGGACATTTTTTTTCCTGGTGGATTCCATGGACATCACCCGATTTCATGATTTCCACAAAATCTGCAAAATCATGATCTGAGCGAGTCCCTCGTCACAGAGTCATAGAGAAGCAGAGCTGGAAGGGACCTCCAGAGGTCATCTAGTCCAACCCCCTGCTTTGCTCCCAGCAGAAGCATTGACACACTCTAATCAAAGTCCCCAACCTTGGCTGTAGCCAGCACCCAATGCCTCTGAGGGAGGCTCCAAAACACCCTGACACGTAGCAGAAAGTGGAGACAGGGGCAACCAGCAAAGCCCAGAAGAGTGGGAAATACCCATAGTAGAACATAGGCATACCTGCACTGAGATCATCCCCAACCAGTGACTGTCCAATCTCCTCTGGATCACCTCCAGTGATGGAGAGTCCACCACTTCCCTAGGCTGTCCATTCCACCGCCTCATTGTTCTAACAGTGAAAAACTTTTTTCCAGATATCCAATCTAAACCTACTTTGTTGCAACTTCAAGACATCGATCCACAATCTTCTCTCTGCAGCAAGAGAAATGGCGCTTTCCTTCTTCTTCATAGCAGCCCTTCAAGTATTTTAAGGCTCCTATCATGTCTCCCCTTTAGTGCCTTTTCTGCAAGCTGAACATGCCTAGCTCCTTTAGCCTCTCCTCATATGACTCACTTTCCAAGCCCTTTATCATCTTGTTGCCTGTCTCTGGACTCTCCAAATTTTCCACATCCTTTTTTTAAAATGAGGAGCCCAGAACTGCATACAAGACTCCAAATGAGGCCTAACCAGACCCAAGTACAGAGGCACCATCACCTCCTGCGCCTTGAACCTAATGCTTCTATTGATGCATCCCAAAACGACACTTGCTTTTTATGCAGCTGCATGACACTGCAGACTCATATTGAGTTGGTGATCTACCAAGACTAAGTCCTTCTCCATATTGCTGCCATCCAGCCAGGTGTCACCCATTTTTTATTTGTATTTTTTATCATTCTTCCCGAAATGCAGCACCTTGCATTTGTCCAAACGGAACTTCATCCTGTTAGCACTAGCCCAATTTTTCCGATTCATCCACTCACGTCCTCCATGTTCAAAATCCTTCCGAGTTTTGTGTCATTTATAAACTTGCTTAAAGCAGCTTTCTACACCAGCATACAAAGCATGAATAAACAGGTTGAACTGCACCAGGCCCAGGACAAACCTCTGTGGGACTCCACTTGAAACCTGCCATTCTGACATGGACCTATTAATAATTACTCGTTGCTCGCAGCTGTTGAGCCAGTTATCTATCCACCTTATCTAGCCCACGTTTCTCCAGTTTGCTTATGAGAAGGTTGTGTAGGACCTTGCCAAAAGCTTTGCTGAAGTCTACATACACTACAGTAAAATCTCTTTCATCCGGCATCCCTGGGGTAAGGGGATTGCTGGTTGCATAAAAACTCTGGTTAACTGAAATAACGTGGCAGGGTTTTCAGATAATGTGGAGCTGGGGGGACGGACCTTTGACCAGTCTTTAGATCCTAGGTCAATGAAAAGATGTTTTCCTTCAGTCCTTGCTTCCTACAAGCCCAGTATATGGCATCTCTGAGTGGTGCTTCCTGGAGGCTTTGCTAGACACTGCAAGGAGGCTCTATTGCCAGGCCGTGCCCTGGGCAGAAGAATGCTTCACTCTCTGCCCCATTCCCTGCTCCTCAGGTTGGTCACAGGGAAGGGGCATTTGGGGTTGTGCCTGAGGTCAGCATCCCTACAACATCAGAGTATGCCTCTCCTGAAGGCATGCTAATGGCCTTTCAGGAGTACAGGACTCCATTTGGCCTAACTCTGGAATTACACTTCACTGCTTGGCAGCAGGATTTGGCCAGGAGTGGGCCTAGCACAGAAAAGTCTTTGCAGCAGGAAACCTACCCCCCACATCCATCTCCCTGCTGTCTTTGACATCTCTAACGACTAACGATGGGTCTCTAGGAGCCCCCTCAGGTAAGCAACACACTTTAGCGAGCAACCTCAAGGAAAGAAAAAATGTCCTCAAAGCGGAAAATCTATTAAAGCAATTACAACAGGAGGAGGAAGGTGCTTTATATATAGAAGCTGAAGAAAAATGCTTGTAAAAATGGCAGGTACAACTGTCACCCCAGCTTGATTTCTGACAAGTAAAGTGTTCTGTTTTTTTTTTTATGTTGGTAAGATATATTTTAAGTTAATGCGATGCCTGTGCTTAACTTGAAATCCATTATCTAATCATCCTGTGTATTTTAATTTACGTGTGTGGCCTCTTTTTTTTATAATCTCAATAGCCTCTCTTCACTTAAAGGAGCAACTTCCACTCATCTAACATTAACATAGCTGAGCTGGATGGTTAAAGTGGGGACGAGCGTTGAAATAAACTTGCTCCCTCCCCAAGCCTTGATGGAAGCATGCTGAGTTATACCCCCCGAGGAACTGTTTATCCTTGTTTTTTTGAACAAACCCGTTCAGCAATGTCGTTTTGGCAATCCCAGAATTTAAAAAACCACGTGTGACTTTAGCCCCCCTCCCCCAAACCCACGTTCATGAGATTGCCTTCAAAATCAGGAGACTGTTATAAAAATAATAATAAGAGCCCTTGGGGTTATGATTGACAGTAGTTAAAATTGTCAAGATCACTGTGCAGCAATGAGCAAAACAACCTGACAATAAGATGTTGGCCGTCGTTAAGAATGTAATTGAATACAAAATCTAGAACTTCCTCGTGCCATTAGACAAATCCATGGTGTGCCCATATTTTAAATACCACGTGCCATTTTGGTCTCTGTGTCTCCAGAAAGAGGTGGAAGAATTAGAAAAGGCGCAGAGATGGGCAATCCGAACGATCAGGGGCCTGGAGCAGCTGCCATACCAGGAGAGACCGAAAAGGCTCAGGTGCTTTAGTTTAGAAAGGAGAAGGCTGATAGGGGGATACGGTAGAGGTCTATTAAGTCACAACGGTTGTGGGCCAAGGGGACAGGGAACTGTTTGTTCACCAAGTTCCAGAATAGCAGAACTAGGGGGGCACCTGCTGAAATTAGTAGGTGACAGGCTTAAAGCTAACAAAAGAAAGTCTTTTTATGCAATGCACAGATAACTTGTGGAATTCATTGTCACAAGAGGTGTTGGAGACAGAGAGCATAGCCAGGTTCAAACAGGGACTGGATAAATTCATGGATGATAGGACTATTCATGGCTATTGAGCAGAATGGTCGGAGAACGCTCCTCTGGCATCTGTAATCCAATAAATGGTGGATGCCAGGAAAGAGGCAATAGATCACCCTAAAGCTACTATTTCGATTCTCTCTCTGTCTAGACCCAGCCTGACCACTGCTGGAGCCAGAATACTGGGCTGGAAGGACCATTGCTGTGACCCAGTATGGCATATCTTGTGTTCTTATATTGGTTGTAGGGGGCATTGCCTTTAGGTCTGAGTCAAGCTTTTCTTCACAGCCAAGAGGGTTAGAAACTTGCTGGGTTCATTGCTGATTGTTTTTTTTTAATGGAACCTGAATTCTTACATGATCAGAGGATCCCAGGTTCGAGTATTTAGGAAAAACGCCACTACTACAAGGCAGAATTGGCAGTACTTACCTGTCCTGTGGATGTACACATGTACACTGATAACAGTGGGAGCAGAACTGCCCAGCAACACAGGCTTTCAAGAAGTCACAAGGACCGCAGGATGAAGGAGAAAACGGAGAAAAGTGACAGACAGAAACACACGGCCTCGGCATGAGGAGGTCATTACTCAGCTGAGATGCCTGTTAGTAAAAACTCAATTTTCAAAAGTGCTCAGCACCCATGTAAGCATCACGTTCAGGTCTGGGTGTGCTGTGGTTCCTGAATACAGAAATGTTATGTTTTAGTGCCTTATAAATGGCATGTTATAGACTAAGCCATTCAGAAACCACCCTGCCCTACCTTTTGCCAAACTCCAATCAAGTAGACCACTGTGGTTACATGGACCCTGTCTTCCCGGATACGTCAACCCAATTTAGAGGGCCAGCCAAGAAGAATTCATGCATGGAAAACAAAATGCTTTCAACTCCATGCTTTAAAAATACAGCTATATCAGTCATCCACTAAAAAAAGGAAGGGGAAAAAAAAGTTCTGTGCCTTTCTTTCATGGGAGGAGAATGTGTCTCCTTCTCTACACTGAGATATTTGAGGTATGGCAAAACCAGTGTGACTAGCCTTTAGAAATCATATCTTTGGGCCTGAGAATAAGTGCTAGGTATTTCAGCATCAAGAGGATTTTTTCTTTTATTCCAGAAAATGATGAACTCCTAATGTAAATGAAGTAGTTTCTCATTCACAATCCGTGCGTGATAAATGGGACAGTAATATAATGCATCCCACAGGCACAAGTAAATGGAGGAGCAGAGGAAAATGCTAAGCAGATTTTTAGAAGTGCCCTAAATATCTAAACATACACAATGGGTCTGATTGCTATTTATGCAAAAGGCCCTCTGTGTGGCTTTGGCAGGGAAAGAGAGTGACTGCTGGAGTAGTGCAAAGAGGCCTTGCTGTAACTAAGAATCATGCTTCTAATGTTGCCAAGGGAGCAACGTTTAATTAATCAGGGTGCAGAAAATGAAAACTCTTCCTATTCCCTAAGCAGATTCTTCAAGGATCATGTGATCAGCCAGCTCTCAGAAAGGAGACTTTCCTCGCAATAGGTGAACCAAAAAAAAATAAATAAATGGTTTTGAAGCATTTCCAAGTTTCCTTTATTTACATTTGCACTCATCTATTGCTTTTTCCTGAAATAAAGACAATAACAAATAATTATTTGAGCTCCCTGTAGTTCTGGAGTCTGAATTATTCAATACTCCAAGAACTAATGCCAAAGGAGAAGTGCAGAGAGCATTGAGTCAATAAGAAATAGCAAATGAACACAGTCGCAAAGTCCTTCCTCAAAGCAAGTGCTTGCTCAGGGCTTGTCTGATCTCTGAGCGCGCCCTGTGAAGCTAGCCCAGGTATGGCTTCTAGAGCAGGGGGGAGCCCTGGCTCCTTCCTACATTGAGACCCTGGCTTTTTGGTCCCTGAACCCCCCTGGTTGTTCTGTGGCCCTGACTCAAGGAGCTAACTTCCAGTTCTCCTCCTGAGAGCGCAACTTTACCTCCTGTTGGGAAGACCAAGGGCAGCCTGACATCCCAAGCAGCAAACAGTTTTGCCTTTTCCAGGGCAAAAGCTACAGAGCAAAAAGATCCTTACCCCTCCGAAGGGTTAGGCAGTGCCTCTGCCCTGCACAGCCCTGAGCACCCCTAAGTTAACTCAGCTTTTCTCTGTCCAATCTCCCAGTGCTGGTGCCTCCAAACTCCTCTGCTGGTCTCTGTCTCCAAGCTGCCTCTCCAAGGAGATACTCTCCTTGTTCCCACTCCCCTGTCCAATCTCATGCATATCTTCAGCTTCTCAGGAGCCTCCTGGGAGTCATCCCACCTGTGCTCATGTACCAACAAAGCTATTAAACTCCTTTGTGGCTGGAGCTTCACCTTGTCTTGCCCAGCAGGTAGCCAGGTCTGTTAACAGTGGTGACCTATTAGTCCTTCTTTCCCCAGGTAAAACTACTTGGTTAAAATGAGCTGCACAACATGATGACAGCGTGAATGCATTTAAAACAGACATAATACAATACAACTCAAAGTCTGTCGCAAACGCTTTCTCTTGTTCATTTGTGAGCAGAGCCTGGACAAGGTGTTTATGGGAGAGGAATGGGAGGATGCTAAGGAATCACACCTTCCCCCCCAGGGCCAGAGCTTAGGGCAACATGGAGAGTGGCAGGCAACTGGCTTCAGAAGGCTCGAAGCTCAGTCTTGCTGAAGCAGCTGGATCAGGACAACATCTCTGCTCACAGAACAGCGTGATGGCTGCTAACTGAGGACCAAGGAAAGGATGTCTACCCAGAAACTGAAGGAACATTTGAGTTCACACCTCTGGGACGATCTGGGAGGGGGGCCCAGAGCCTCTGAAGGAAACAGCTTGTCTTGTCCAGTGTGTCAGTGCAGGATGTGAAAGGTTTTGGAGTGCCCTCTGCTTCCTCTGTTAAGGCTACTGCAACACTGCCAGGCACTGCTGGGCAGTTCCTTATAGACCATGTAAGGCACCGTCCAGCAGCGGCCACAGCAAAGGCACAACTTCAGCTCTGCCCTCCAGTGTATGGAAAGGGTATGTCACTGGTGAAGGGGTGAACTAGTTCAGGTTCTTTTTCTACTCTGAAAAACAAAGAGGGAATAAGAGATTGAAGTGTGATGGCCTATTCCCTGGTCTGTAACTGGGGCTAAGCAATTGAATAGTAACCCTAATTCAGCACAGGCCATCACACTACATCTTTTCCCTCAGTGACAAGACACACCGCTGCTTTTCCTGGATGCACTCGTTATTACCGAGCAGAGGAGAAGTGCTCCGTCCACAGTACTCAAAGGGTCTAATTCTGTACCTGTAAGTCCACAGGAATTTGGCCCAAGTTTCATAGTTTCGTAGTTGTTAGGGGCTGGAAGGGACCTTAAGGATCATTGGGTCCAGCCCCCCCGCCAGCACTTGGGCAAAAAAGACCTCTGGGATCAGATGACCCCCAGCAACATGGGTGTCAAGTTGCGTTTTCAAGATCACCAGGGTGGGTGGGTACCACCTCTGGAGGAGCTTGTTCCAAACCCTCGGGGCTCGACTTGTAGAGAAGTTGTTCCTTGTACCTAGCCTAAAGCAATCCTCAGTCAGCTTGTGCCCATTATTTCTTGTCCTTCTCTGGGTGGGCCCTGGTGAACAGGTGCTCCCCAGGCCCTGATGTATACCCTTGACATACTTATAGGCTGCCACCAAATCCCCTCTGAGTCTTCTCTTCTCCAGGCTGAACAGTCCCAAGTCTTTCAGCCTCTCCTCATATGACCTGGTCTCTAGACACCTTAACATGCGTGTGGCCATCTCTTGGACTTTCTTGAGATTCTCCGCATCCTTCCTGAAGTGCGGCACCCAGAGCTGGGCAGAGAACTCCAGCTGCAGTCTCACCAAGACTGAGTAGAGAGGGAGGATGACATCCTTAGCCTTATTCAAGATGCCTCGGTGGATGCATGCCAGTGTTTAATTAGCTCTGCCAGCTACAGCATGGCATTGGTGGCTTATTTTCATTTTCATAGTATCATAGTATTTAGGGTCAGAAGGGGCCTAAAGCAGGCCATCTAGTCTGACCCCCAATGTTGTCAATAATGACACCCAGGTCTCGTCAGATGTGGGACTAGAAAGAGTAATACTGTACGTGTCTTGTGGATTATTTCTCCCCAGATGGAGCACTTTATATTTCTCTGTATTAAACGACATCTGGTTGGACTCTGCCCACCTCGTGAGCCTGACCAGGTTGGCCTGTATTGCCAGCCTGTCTTCGAGTGTAACCACACTCCCCCAAAGTCTGGCGTCATAAGCAAACTTTGCTAGTTTGCTTTTAATGCCTTTTAATGCCTGAATCCAAATTGTTGATGAACAAGTTGGAAGGCACTGGTCGAAGTACTGAACCCTGAGGGATGCAACTGGTCCTCCTCCACCATGATGACTCAGTTCTGTCAATCAATACTCTCTGGGTCCTACCACAGAGCCAGTTACCTGGCCACCAGACTGCAAAGTCATCAAAGTTGCATTTTCCCAATTTCTTCATGAGGACTTTGTGAGAGACCAGGTCAAAGGCCCTTTTGAAGTCCAGGTATAGGACATGAACCTCATTCCCCCCATCCAGGTGGCAAGTAACCTGACTGTAGAAGGAAATGAGGTTGGTCTGGCATGACCTGCCCCTAACAAAGCCATGTCGGCTATCCTTCAACATACCGCCTTCTGCTAGACCGTCTGTAATGGATTCTTTGATAATTTTCTCCAGGATTTTACCAGGGATTGAGATCAAACTGATTGACCTGTAATTTCCTGGGTCCTCTTTTCTTCCTTTCCTAAAGATAGGCAGCAGTTGGGCCTTCATCCAATTTTCTGGGACCTCTCCCAAGCACCATGAGTCTTCAACTAACTTTGCCATCGGTTGTGTGATAACATTAGCCAAATGTTTCAGTACCCTCAGGCATAGTTCATCTGGTCCTGGTGACTTATAAATATTTAGCGCTTGTAGGTGCTCCCCCACAAGTTCTATGCCAACCATGAGGGAATAGTCACCCCCACCACGATCATCTTGTAACACCCTTGGACGGGTGAAATCCTGATGTGAAGTAGTCATTCAGGAGTTCTGTTTTGTCCTGTTTCAGTTGTCAGCAGTCCCATTTCATTCATCAGGGACCCTATATTTCCCTTAAAATGAGCACCTCTGTCAAGAACTACCTTCAACTGCTAAGGTATGATCAAACATTCACCTACAGCACCTGCATTGCCTGGGAACTGAACCTAGGTCTCCTGTATAGCAAACAGGAAGACTATCATCGATCTACCAATGCTAGGTAGGCAAAATAAGCTCCGGGTAAGGGAGAAATGGGTTCCACAGAGATCTGAACTCAGGTTGCTGGATTCAAAGTCCGGGGTGCTAACTTACACATTGGAATCATCACTCATACAAAATCCAGTCCGTAATGAGGACATACAGTGGAGCACCTTCCCTGCTGCAGCAGAAGCAGAGAGAGGACACTCAGATAAAGCAGGAAGCTTTTTCTGAAGGGACCAAAAGCACCATTTTGAGGCATATATGTGTTTAACATTAGCCCTAGAGGGACACCTACTGCCTTACTCTCTGCGTAGTTACACACACACTGCGATCTTTGAAGAATTGGAAGTGGAGCATCTTGTCATCAGAGACTGTGGAGGGATGGGGAAGGGAAAGGTCCAGACAGACATGCTATTTTTCAGGACCTTTGCTCCTCAGCTTCCCTAAGTGAAACCCTGGCCCTGGCACCTGAAAAGGCACAACAGGATCACCCCCTGGCTAGGAGGGGAGCTCTGGGAGTCCATGCTGTGCTGAGCCATGGGCAGGGTGAAAAAGCCAGGCAGAGTCCAGCTGAGGTCCCTGCAGGTGGGAGAGGGGAGGCAGGTGGGTTCAATCTCCCTCTGCCCAAACCCTACTGTCTCATGCCCCCACCCCCTCCACTCCAGTGGGGAAAAGGATGGCAGGGGCTGCTCCACCTCCACCAGGCAGAGTGGCACATTCACCCTCTTGTCAAACAGCCATTACCGCTCCAGCTAGAGAGCAGAGGGGTGGGGTGAATCCCGCTCCGCTCCAGCAAAGACCACAGCCCAGCCCAGGCCTGCAAAGCATGCTGGGGGACTGCGATTTACCTTGAACCAGGAAGGGGTCTGGGACAGAAGTTCCAAAAATTGATTTGACCTAAATCAGTTAAGTCCGAATGTACATTCAACCAGGTTTATCTTAAACTAGTTTCAGCCCTTTTGAAACTGGTTTATGTGTACTGAGCTTATGTTCTGTTAAAGGTTTAAACCAGTTTCTGATTACTTAAATCGGTTTATGTCTAACTTCTGTCCCTAGTCATGAAGCTAGGCTTAAACAGGAGCACACGGGGGGGGGGCGTAGAGGCCTCCCCATAGCCCCATTCCCCCCAGTGGAACCTGGAGCACCCACCACAGTGCTGGGAAGAAGTTTCTCAAGGGGGTAGGGCTTCTTCTGTCGGTGGCTTTTCTGGACTGCTACTAAGGCATTTTTCAACTTGAGATAGGGCCCCTGGCTCAGAGTTCCCGGGCAGTGAGCTCTCCAGTAAACAACATCTTTTTTCTAGTTCCCTTTACACTGAGGCTCAAAGTGGAGCCCAGCAGGGCTCTAAGCAAGCCATCACTTAAGCATTTCAGAGTAACTCATTAACATCTCTGTTGCAGTCTGTCATGTATTATTCATTCACTCTGGTTTCTATCACAGACATAACAAATATGCCCAAGCTATGATCTGCATGCCCCTCCAACATTTAAAACACACACTAATCAGTAGTTACATAAAGCCTGTTGTGTCCACAGCCAGTGGTTTATAAAACCCTATTTCACTCCCACATGGTAATTCAATTATACTGAAGTGCCCAAGAATGCCATCCAATCCTCCTCTACCTGGCCAGGATAAAGGTGAATTTATTGGGAAGATCTCCTCAAATTGCTGGAAGGAAGATTTTCAGTCAGTCTAATGACATATCTAGGTTTGCTCCTGTCCCTGTCAAAGCTAAGTGGTGCCTGATCATTGGCCTCAGTAGTTGTATTTCAGTCTGAGCAATGTGCTCTGGGACAATAGAAAGTGAAGTCAAACTCCTAGGTGGAGCTATAGTCTGGAGGGGACAGAACAAATGATGGCTGCCTCGAGTTCCCAGGAGATTCTGGCTGTAACCTCCTTGAATAAATACTATACAGCAGTTCAATACAAGCTGTCACTGCTGCAGTGCAAAAAGTCACATATGTAGGGATTTACCCATCTGTCTCCTACATGCATTTAAATATAGGGTGACCATATTATTTTTAGGGTTGTGCAAAACAGCACTGTTTCATTTCGACTTCCATTTTGACATTTTGACGTGACAATGTTTCGTTTCAAGTTCTGTTTTGTTTCAAAACCACCGTTCCATTTCATTTCATTAAAACTGTTTCAACGTTTCACCCATAAGCTATAATGGGGAACCACGAAACTGCCTATCGCTTTGTCAGTTCTTGTCTGAGTTGGATGGAACTTTCAGGGATGGTAGCCCCTTCTAAGGGGATGAAGCTGCTGAGTTTCAAGGACATAGATGCAGGGGTTTTTTGGGCAACTGCACCTCAAATTCTAGAAAGCAAAACGTGTGTGTGTTTGTGTGTGTGTGTAGGCGCAGTGGGGTGAAAACTGCAGGGACAGCAGCCCCTGCTGAGGCCATGAACCCTGCCGGGTTTCAAGGAGATAGGTAGAGCAGTTTCTGGGAAACTGCACCTCAGGCTGCTGACAAGTAAAACTTGTGACATGGGTGACAGAAAGTAGGCCAGTTCAAACAATGCTGCCTTTTACTCTGTTTCTCCATCCCTCCCCCAGAACACTTGGATTGGAAGGGACCTCAAGGAAGCACCACAGTCACTGGCTAGCTGCACAGTCAATATGAGAGCAGTCCTTCCCCCTCCCTCTCCTTACTTCGTTTCCCCGTAGGCAAGCTCTGCTCGAGCTTCGAAACATTTCAAAATATTTTGACTGCACTCATTCCATTTTGAGGCTGTTTCGAGGCCCTTCATTTCATTTCAATTTCACTGTTTCAAACTTGAAATGAGTTGAAACAGTGTTGGAATGAAAGATCCAGCATAATTTTGCACAGCCCTAATTATTTTTAAGGAAATTCAGGACCCTGCCCTAACTTTTCTGGGACGCTGCCCTCCACTAAGTCAGCAGCACTGCTGCAAGCAGAGGCAGAGGCAGGGGCATAGGGTGCAGTGCAGTGGGGAAGCAAAGCACTATGGTGTGCCAGGCAGATAGGCGGGCAGAGACCACCGCTGCTGCTCACCCATGCCCACCCTGGCTACCCCTGAGTAGTGGCTGGAGCTGAGGGGCAGGGGGGTGAGAGGGAGGGGAAGGCTGGGTTGAGCACCGCTCCTCTTGCCTGGGGCAGGGATCAGTCAGGGTGGGGCAGGGTGGGGGGAGAGTTGTGCTGTGAGCACAGGCTGCTAACATATGTGTATGCATGCATGTACGTATGTGCATGCATGTGTGTGTGCATGAGGTGCCCTCCCAACCGTGATGCTGGGTCAGGCACATGTGGGAGGCAGCAGTAGTGCCTGTCTACCTGTCCACCTGCCTGGTGTACTGTGCTGCTCTTCCTTCCCACCAGACTGCACCCCACACCCCTTTGATTCTGGGACTTTTGTCTGAATTTTTACCAACTAGCCAGGATACTAGGATAGCCTGTAAAATCTGAGACTGCTCCAGCCAAACTGGGACATACGGTCACCCTATCTAAGAGGCTCATTATCAGACACAGAATACTCTTCTTGTGTACTTTATTACTGAAACCAGAATTCATTAGCTATCGCTAAAATAAAACAAACGCATAAACACATGAATGAAACATTTGGCATTCATAATGAGCCCAGTTATTACTCATCTACAACACATTTTTTCTGAAACAAATATTGAGCTGCACTTTGATCTAATAGAGGGAGATTTTTAAAACCTAGCACATGCACAGTGGAATAATTATTGCTTTTGGAACACTAAAATTGCAATTGTTATTCTCTTTCAGTGAGCTGCTCACCATCCCGCTCTCATGTGGTGTGGGTGTGCTTCCTGGAAGAAAAGAGCAGTTTCTATGATTTCAAGTCGAGATGTGAAAAAAATCAAAACAATGGCATATTCTCGCAGTGCAGGACTTCTAAATTATGAAGCTTGCCTTGGCTAGAACAATAGCTCCCATGCTAAAATTATTCTGGGTATAATTTAGTAAGGGTAGGTAGTTATATTTTCACTGGAAACAGTGAAGGCCTTTAGCAAGGGTTTGCTGTTTGTTTAAGGAAAGTTAAACAGAAGAATTCCATTTGTTTAGTAGGAACATGAATTAAACAATGCATTTAAGAAGATAAAGTCCCAGCTTAGTAAAGCTCTTAGGTACATGTCTCAAACATCATTGACTTCAAGGGCACTGACAGAAGTGACATTTGTCATGCGATCAGCCCCTTGAAAGCACTCTACAGTTATTCCCTGACAGAACTGCATTGCTTGAGAGTGCTTTAAAAGTGCCTGATCTGACAACAAATTAACTCTTATGTAATGGTGGTTCAGATGAAGGTTCTCCAAAGTGGAGTGCCTGCTTTAACTTCTGTCCGGTAACGGCTGGGCTGATGAAGCCTACCCCACCCTTGGTGCTGTCTGCAGGATGGGAGCGGGGAGAAGAGAAGGGAAGGGAGGGAGTTTCCAAGCCAGGAGCTCATTCCTCTCCCTTCTCCCCTCTCCCATCCTGCAGACAGCATCCGAACTGGGAGGGTGGGGTGGAGCTAGAGGGAGAGGTTACAGACATTCAGTTCCTCCTGTATGGGCTTCAAAGTGAAGCTTGATCCCCCACCACACCTCACCTCACCCCTGACCCAACAGCAAATATCTGTTGGGTCAGGGGAGTTGCCATAAATCATGGCACTTCGCTTTCTGTGAAGTACCCTGAGTTACAGCAGGGAGCACATCTGCCAGTGCCCCAAGTGTATTAAATATCAAGTGCCTGCTTAAGTGGCTGCCTAAGTGCCTGCCTTCTGAACTGAGACCTCAAGACAGAAAACAGTTAATAGAAAGGAGCCCTCTAGAACGTGTTCATTGCCAGCTAACTCATCTGTGTGAGAAGGCCCTGATCCAAGCCCCAGGTAAATCAGTTGGAGTCTTTAATTGGCCTCAGTAAGTTCCAGATCAAGCCATGGAGCAGAATTTCCTCAAAATAATAATCTATAATTAAGCCTTGTGTCATAATGGACATGCATCAGAGGAGACAGTGAAGGTGATTCAAGTAATTGGATTGCAAACATAATGACTACAAGTATTGCACAACCTGAACCTAATTAAATGAGCAATAACAATGACCTCTGATTTTCCCTGGTTTCCCATCTCATCTTAAGTTCCTTTAAAGAAAGCTAGGCAGGTTGGACTCTAGAGGGGAAAGCAGGGAGGATGGGTTTAACATGTTCTGCATGTCTTGTGCATGCTTACGGTGCCAGTTGCATTACAGCCTAGCCCCCCTGGTGGGACGATGCAGGAGTATGCAATGCTGATTTCAGAATGACACGCTTGGGGATGAGCGGTGCTGACTTTACAATCTCGAATAACCCTATGGAGGTGCGTATATAGACGCTGGCTGTGGTTGCTGTTAATGAAAGTTGCAGCTGCTTAATGATAGAGGAGTCACTTATAGAGTAAATGTCTATGCCTACCTCTCCATGAGAGTCACAGATGCAAGGCCCCTGCACTGGTGAAGTTAAAGAGGATGAGGAAAATTTGGAACTAGTGAAAACAGGAGCAACTCCACTCACCTATTCCCAATGACAGTGGGAGCAGTCTTGACTGGTAGCACTTAAAGAGCTTGGCTCATAAATCAATTAGCATTGCCCACATAGGGTGGAAGGCTCATTTGCAATGCATCCTGGTTACGTCAGGGACATGTTTTCCTTGGAACATAATGGACGGTGTTTGAAATCATTGAAAGTACTGAATTTAACACATCCTCCCAAATAAGGGGGCTAGAGGTAAGATGCCCTCGGCACGGTCTAATTGGCTGCAGAATTCACTTCCTGCTTCATTGCACCCAACCCTGAAATTAGTGACTCTTAGGCCGATGTGCAATGCCAGTTTTCTCCAAAGGCTTTCCATGGACATATGAGTAGGAGACAAGGATGGAGGAGTTTGTTGCGGGGGAAGAGGGGAGGGAGGTAATATGGGAGAAGAAGATGAAGTCAGTCTATGAGAAATTGATCCTAAATTGTTGCTGTTGCCACTGGGAAGGCCCATTTCAAAACTTCTGAAAAAAGGAGAATTGCAATGATGGTCAGCTGATGTGAAGGGTCATATTTTTTTATGGCTTAGCTTCCACAGCAGAAGGCTCCTCCCTTAACCTGATGAAGAGATTCATAAGTGATTGTATCATATTATACATGTAGAGTGACAATGCTAGGGCATGTGCTAGGCACAATTCTCCTTTGATTGTTCCCATAGGTTAGGTATGAGGAAGAACTTTCTAACTTTGAGGGTGGATCAGCACTGGAGCAGGTTATGTACAGAGACTGTGGACTCTGCCAATGGATATATTTAAGATGAGGTTTTGGTTGAGCTACTTTAGACAAGGATAGTCTTACCTTGAGGTTGGGGAATGGACAGAACAACCTCCTGAAAACCCCTAATTTTCTATAACTCTATCACTAAAATAAATGGGTAACACGAGCGACATCTTTAAGACTTCAAGAAAAATAGTGGTCTGCATGCACACATACACAGGAATTTCAGAAAAAAAAACGTTTCACATAGGGCTTATCTGCACCTCATGCTGTGTTGCCATAGTGATGTGCTACAGTGATGTAGCAATGCATTGTGGTGATGTAGCAACCACATGCGTCTACATGTGACTGGGAGGTACTTTGCTGTAGCAGTGAACTCTGCCATTATAGTGTGCTGCTAGGGCAAGTTAGCAGCTAAAAATACCAATACGCTGCACATACGGCACCGTATAGGCAATTACTGTGCCATACTTTAGTACTTCCAAAAGGAAGCACTAAAGTACAGCACAGTAACAACATTGCAATAGGGCAACATGTAGACGCACCCATCCAGTCAGCTTTTTCATGATCTTTCCTCTTTTTCAGTCAGAAGTCCTAATAGACACTAATTACATATTTATGTCTGAAAAGTATTTACTCTGTGGCTGTAAGAAAAGTCTGGGTTCGACCAGCCAGTTTTTGACCATCCCTACCACAGTCATTTTTGGGGTAAGGTGGAAATGTTTAGCTTAGTGGTAGTAGGTTTTCAGGATTAAAATTCTGGTTACTGTACAGGGCTGTATAGGGCTGCAACTGCCAGGTTTGAAGGATACCACTTGTCTTAAGTAATGGATCCAAAAACCCAGGGGAAAAACTTTTGGTGGTCATCCTCAACCAGCAAAGGGACAAATTTTCAAAAAAAGCTTAGCCTCCTGGGTAGATGCAGGCCTTGCAAACACCTAAAGAATAGGTGGACAAGACAAAAGAGAGTGTCTACACTTGCATTAGATCTATGAGCAGTTTACTCATAAGTAAACTACTCACGAGTAAATGCTCCCAAGCAGGCACCTACGTATGCAGGGAAGCGGGAGCAGATTTGCTACTAATGGCAGCAAGCTGCTCTCACTTCCTAGGGCCCTGCAGTGGGCCCCTGCCTTCAGAAGCTATCTCCTGGCCAAGGTTGAGATATTGCTCCCTGCCTGCTGGGGGCTGCCTGCTGCTGAGCTGGGGACAATGCCAGGCATTAGGGCAACGATATGGATTTCAGGGAATGCTGGGTATACAGCCAAATATTTTTTTTCCTGTGTCCCAGCAAAAGCTGCTGGTCACAAGGCTGGATGATATATTAAGAGCAACTAACATTGCTAATGCTTAAGTAAGCAGATTCCTAACAAAGGATAGGATGCAAAGTGCATGATGTGTTGGGTAAAAATAGGATACAGACCAACAGCTATCATTAGGGGACAAAGCAGAAGTTCAGCCTTGGAGATGGTGCTGAAGTCAAAAATAAACTAGAAAGAACCAGCAAGAAACCACAATTAACCAGGAGAAAACAGGGGTCAACTCTTAGCAGAGAAGCATGTAAATGAATGAAATGCATAGGCAATACCGTGCTAAGGAAGCAAATAGTAAACAGAGGTGGAGTTTGAGATGGAAGGAGTAATGGGTGGAAACAAAGGAGGGATGAGGGCGAAGTAAATGTTAATGAGTATGAGCCAAGGTGTATAAATGTGGAAAAAACTATGGCTTGGGACAGGTCCCCAGTTTGTTGCTTTTTGGGACCTGGCCTGAAGCTGTCTCCATTTGAAATAAAGCTGTTGTGAGCAATGTGTGCTGGTGTTTGCTCCCTTCTCTCCTCTGGCTAATGAGCACCAAGATCCATGAGCAACTGGACCATCGTCTCCCGAGTCATTGGGCACCGCATGGAGTTGGGGTCTAATACCAGGGAGCTCCCAGGTCTGGCTCCCTGATCAAGGCAGGGGACTTGGAAAGAGCTGCAGGGGACGGCAGGTCCCAGCCCCCCTGCCCTGATCTGCCAGTGGGACAGCTGGCAGTGAGTTTATAGCTCCTGTGCAGTAAGGTCAGAAATGAGGTGTAGATGCACATGCTTACTGCGCAGTAAATTATGGTACTTCACAGTAAACATCTCGAGTTCTTGCCCAAGTCATGAATATGTGAAGTATTGATCAAGGGATCATCTTTAGCCATCCCTTCCTCCATCTTTCTATTTCCTCATGGTACCTCCCACTATCATGCAAGTGTTTTAGGACAGTACAGCTCCCATGTATGAGTTTTGTGTCAGATTTCACAAAACTGCTGATTAATATTCTAACCTATGATAAAGGAAGTGACAGCAATTGGAAAACAAATGTCTTCAGCTTCTTGGTATGCAACTAATGCCACTTTCCAAGCATCTTATTGACACTGTTATTAACTCAAATCAGGGGAATCATGTCTAGTGTTGCCCATTCAACATGGAATAGTGAAGATGAGAGGCCACTGCACACGTGATTCCTCATTTTTAATTATTGATCACAGTATTAAAATTTTGCTGTGTAATTATGAGCTGTATGACTACAACTGGATTTTCCATAGAAACACAATGGGCTGCCATAGCTGATATTTTGCCAGCTTGCATTAATTGAATATATTCATAGAATCATAAAATCATAGAAGTAGGGTCAGAAGGGACCTTGTAGATCTTCAAGTCCGACCCCCTGCCTGGGCAGGAGGAAAACTGGGCTCAAATGACCCCAGCCAGATAGGCATCGAGCCTCTTCTTAAAGACCCCCAGGGTAGGAGCCAGCACCACTTCCCTTGGAAGTTGGTTCCAGATCCTAGCCGCCCTGATGAGAAGTAGTTCTTAGGGATGTCTAATCTAAACCTATTCTCCAACAACTTGTGGCTGTTATTCCTTGTTATCCCTGGGGTTGAGTTTAGTATAAAGATTTCTTAGGTAATTAAAGGTCACGACTACATGAGCTCCTGACTGTGCAATCATTACCGCGCAGTCTTTTGGTATTTGTATAAACAAGTACTAAACGATTGCACTGTAACCAGAGTTACTGTGCAGCAGTGCTGACTACTGGCTTTTACGTGACATTGCGCAGTAGCGTCATGTCACAGTTTCTGTCACACAATGCTACTGTACAGTAGTCTTGGGCTGCTGCATAGTCGTCATCTCATTTAGATGTGGCCAAAATGTAGCTGTGGTCACAAACTGTAGGAATATGTCTAAATAGCAGACACAAACATCTTTGGCCATAGTAGTAGTTTAGAAGAAATATTGTTGTTGCTGTAGTAGTGTTGATCAAATGATCAACACTCATTCAGCATAGCGGCTATTTCTTAGTAGCATCTGGAACATATTTGGCCAGATCTTTTTTCACTTGCTAGACATGTAAGGGACTGTGCGAATCCCTGATAAAAAAGTGTTAATAGAAAAGGTGGGTGGGCCACCCTTCTCGCTACTTTTTGTGACTCAGTCATGAAAGTCAGATGGAAGGAGCAGATGGTGCGTGACAAAAGTAGATGCCATAGTGGATTTTCAGGGTGTTGATTAGGCTGGAATAGAATCGCACTATTCTGCATCCTCTTAGATGTCCAGGCGAAAAGGAATTTGGCTCATGCTGTCGATGGGCCTACAATATCTGTGCTAATAAAGGTGGCTTTTTAGCTCAGGAAGAGCTAATGGCCTTCTCCCCTCTTGGCAGGAACTATTTCACCTTATAGGGCCTCCCTGTAGGACATGCTGCTGTGTTCAGAGGACGAATGGGACTAATGCCTAGTGTACACGGGAAGCCCAGCCATCATCTCAGTAGCGCTGGGGCACTGAGGGTGCCACTCAGGAAAAGAGAGTGCTGGGTTCTGGTCCCTGCTCTCAGTGTTGTTTCGGCATTTTGAAGTCAGCAGTCTTTGATAAAATAAATAATGGCAGGAGTCATAATCCCCAGATCCTTCCCTCCCTCACAGACTACTCACTGCCTTCCCCGCTTGTTCATTGATTCCCATTTCCTTCTAACCCCTACTAGCTGCACAGTGGGAGTGACAGGAGGGTTATGGTACTGCTTCGAAGTGTAGATTTAAAACCCCCGTGGCAGAATGAGGCTAGAACCTGGGTCTAGCTTTTCCTGTGCCAATGACTTAACCACTGAGACTCTT
The DNA here is from genome assembly GCA_030014935.1 of Caiman crocodilus. Classification (NCBI taxonomy): domain Eukaryota; kingdom Metazoa; phylum Chordata; order Crocodylia; family Alligatoridae; genus Caiman; species Caiman crocodilus. Next base: position 1,314,539 of record JAGPOW010001296.1, on the reverse strand, counting down.
GGGATAAAAGGCAGAAGGGCCTTCATTCTCCTTCCCAACATGGCTTTTCTATGATTAGCTTCCTCATAATTCCCATATATTTAAGTACTTCCCAGATGGATTGGGCTCTCTGTGGAGTGCAGGGAGTGGTAGACACCTAGCACTTCCAAACCTACTAATAAGACCAACATGAAGATGCATAGAGAAGTTAGGCATCCTGTAGGTTTAGTGGCTTTTGCATAGGATCTAAATCCAAAACACCTTGTAGAGATGGAGTAGGACTTCATGTATTGCTGGGCACAGTGGGTTGGCAAAGGGCAAGGTAGAGATACACTTCATAGACTAACTCAATCAGAAATGCAGAAGCTTTCATGAGCTTGGGTCAGTTCATTAAATACCATCTGATGTGGATCTGATAGTGGATGAGGCCTTTCACTGAGGCCTCTTGGACTAGTGGACAGCATGCAGAATTACAAGGGATGGTTATGGTAATTGTATTAGAATGAAAATGTTATTTTGTGAAGGAAAATAAAATAGACTCAGTGGAACTGACAATACAACTAATGAAAGCTTAATCAAAATGTGCTATATTATTTTTAGGTTCTCCATATTACCCAGTAATGATAAAATTGTATCTTCCATCCAAGAATCAGAAAATGCTATATACATATTGCCCAGTTTCAACCTTCTGGTTTTGTATGCCAGGAGTGTTAATGTCTCCACTTCACTAATAGAGAAACTAATAATTTTCTCAGGGTCACATTCATGACTTAGGTAGGGAACACAGATTTTTAAATACCAAAAATCTTTGCTTAAGCTGCAAGAAGAGCCTCTCCTCTCTTCTAATTTCAGACTAAAGTATGGGACAAACCAAAATGATTATAGGCATTAATAATAAGTATCATACTTTCCATTTCAGTAATGCCCTCAATGCAATGGTTTCAAAGCATGCTGCAAGCATCACCTTTGAATGGCAAAGGGCTGGAGCTGGGGTTCAAAAGACAAAGCTGCTGTTTCTGTCACTGGAATCCCTGTTGGAATTTGCTCCACTGCTCAAATCTCAGCGTTTTCAACTTGCTGATAGGTCAATAATGTTTCCAGTCCCAAAAGTATATTGTATTCATTAATAGTTGTGGCCTCATAGGCAGGTAGACACAAGACCCATTTTAATGATGGCTAAGCTGCTGTACAAAGAGCCCCTAGGCCAGCTCCTCTGGTATTTCAGTGCCCCACGATTTTGGAGGATTGGGGCCTACATTATTTTGCCGTGATTACAGGCACATCACAGATAAGTTAGGAATAAATTAAGGCCTCCTCATGTGTGGGCTTTGAACCTCCTCATCAGACTCTTAAAACAAAATGCCCTGTTTGGATTTGGTGCTTTACTGATGAAATCACAGTTCCTTTAATGTTCAATGCATCTCTCGCTCCCCTATAATGAATATTATTATCTCAGACTCTCAAACATATTCTTTTCTAGAATGGTAACTCATCTCCATTTCTGTATGGTAGCTCAATATTAGGGGGACAATCTCCCTAATGAAATGACCAGAAAGAAAACAATGTAATCAATCATTATATTAATGAGCACAAGCCAGTTGTTTACAAGCTGTTCCCATGTTTTAGCCGCTGCCTTTGATCTCTCCCACAGATGAGCGCTGGCACCGTGTCAAAATGCAGCCTCTATTCTGCTCACCAGGGCTCAGAATTACGTGTTTGGGCTGGCATTTTATCAAGTAAAACGAGTGCCTGGCTTTACTTCGTGAATTAGCTTTCCCACACTGTCCAGCAGCAGTTAGAGGATAATAAATGCCTGTCAGCGTGCTAAACCATGTCTAAGAAGATATGGATGTAAGAGCAGCATAAGCATAATGAAAAAGCCCAAATTTTCAGCATAATTATAAGGCTAGAGCTAGATTTACCGGAGTCCACAAACCAGCAGTTCCTCCTTAGGCATTGATAGCAGTAGCTGGAGTTTCCAGAGTGCTTCAAATCTAGCAGGCTGTAATTCCTAACTCTTGAAAGCCCAGCCCCAGAGTCCGTAGTCTGAAGGACATCTCTTTTTGGGTAACGTTCACTGGGAATTTAGCGCACTGTAAAAGAAAATGTACTCTGAAGAGAGGCCTGGAAAATCTGATGGATCCTTAAAAAAAAGCTTAACATTTTGTGGAAAAACCAGGGACCCAAACACTTGTCAGGTTTCAGGTTTGTTTTTTGTGGGGGAGGAATATGGGAAGTAGGTGCACGCGCGCACATGCACACACACACACACATGCACAGACATGCACACATCCACTCACTACCCTCATACCCTTTCAGCCCCGCACACACACACAAGGCAGAATATCTGTAAAGCAATTTTTAGTCAGACTGAGATGCAAGCTCTCTGGCTCAGAGACTGCCTGTGTTTAACACCAGGAGGCCCCGTTCTCAGCTAGCCCCAAGGCATTTCTGTAATAATACAACTAATACTAATAATGATTAGGCTTATCTGTCAGCAGAGACATCCCAGCAGTAGAAAGAAAACCAAACAGCTTCTTAATTAGGCTATGCTCTTTCTCTCTAAGGGATTTCCCTTCTCAACTCCACCTGTGGAAACCAAATATCATTTGGCAGTGGTGCTACAGCTGAAATATTTATACAGCTTTTCATATGGGTACCTCTGGGGTTTTGGTGACAGCCGCCCACCCACCACCGGCCAAACCAAAGGCTTCCAGATTGAAGAATATACGCAGTTATGACTTGAGCTGAAGAACACAGGGATTATAGTGAGGGATTGTAATAATGCAGGGTGAAGTTACACGTTACACTTAGATCACGTAAAACATGAGCAACTGCACATTAAACCTTGTAACTCATGCTAAGTGCCCTCCAAGCATTTCAAAGTTACACCACTGCAGGTGAAAGGCATGCTACCTAGCTTGCGTTAAGGGTAACTTCTCACAGAGATAAAATCAACAATTTGCAGGTCTCCAGCATCCCAGGATGCACGCCTTTCCCCTTATCCAGAGTAGAGCTAGAAACCAGGTACCCCGGCTCCTAGCCACCCCCTGTTTGCCAGCCCTTTAGTGGCAAGGCAAGGCAAGAAATGGTATTAAACCTCAACACACAACTACTCGCAGCACTTTTTGACTCTGACATCACTTAATATTCCATAGACTTAATATGGTTTGAGTGTAACATGCAACGTCGCTTTAGATCCTCTGTGGACTGGCCTTGGCCACTGGGTCATATTTTGACTAACTGGCTGGCTCACCGAGCTGTGAAAGGCTCCCCGAGGGTAGCGGAAGCAAGAGAGACGTCCCGAGGTATGGTGCTGTCCATGGTGATAAGCGTTAGGGCTGGATCACGGCTAAACAATCACTGTACCCAGTACAATTCCTCACAAGAGAGCATTGCCTCCTGGGGAAGACGGCGTGGAGGGTGCCTGAGTCTATTTTGACCTATAGTCCAATGCCCCAAGTAAGCTACATCTCCCATGAGCCTAAGCATTCTCCTCTCTGGAAGGTGCATCAGGGGAGCTGCAGAGCTCCTCCATATTCTTGACTTGCTCAATGGCAGTGAAGTAACCCTAGCACTTCTCCATGCCTCTCACCCGAACAGGTTGGCTTCTTCTCACCCCAAGACACTTTCACAGTAGCTGTTCAGCCATTTTCCACAGCAGTAGGATACAACATGGCTGAGGAGATTCAGGGAGGCACACAAGTAGCATAAGGGGGGCAGAATTGTCTCTGCCCTCCAGCACACCTCCAGGCCCTGTTGCAAATAAGAGATGGAGGGCAGGAAGAAAAGTCATGTTTAGAGTGCTCAAAGACAGAAACTTGAGCTGGGTCAGTAAGGCACTAGCCCCAGGTGCCAACTTAGACGAGACATTAGACAAAGTAGCAGCCAAGCAATAGCCTACAATCCTACAGCAGGGTAGCAGCAGCTAGTTAGGGCATATACCACTGAGGGTATATGCATATATGTACCACTGAGGGTACAACAGAAGACAGCAAAAGAGCAGCAGCAGACAAAAACAACCATCATGCCCCCTGCTTTCAACACTTTGGCACCTCTGCTTGCCATGGCCAAGAAGGGTTTGCCCAGACTGCAAACTTGTTAGCTGTGCCTCTGTTCAGAGCAATGGGAGCCTGGCCTGTTTGTTACTGCATCTTACTGTGATCTTTGAACACCCCTTACCTCATTGAGAGACAAGGAGCAGCTGCAGAATGATCCAGTTCAGGGCTCAACCCAACCAAACTGGTTTCTTGGGATGTCTCTGTCCTCTGATCACCCTGGGCCAGGGCTTTGGGAATCAATAATCCAACCCTACTCCTAGCAACATGGTGGCATGATGACTTCAGAGTTCCTCTCAGCCAATCCCCAGCCTCTGTGTACAATCAGTTTGCATTCTGATATCTCATTGGTTGACATTCAGGAAAGGTCTTACAAACAGAGAGTCAGGTCAAACAGGCACATGTTTGCTAAGCAAAGGTGTGGGTTTACCAGGCTGGCAACCTTATGTGTTGAAAAAGTAGGAGACGTGTCTGAAAAATCATGAGATTTAAACAGATGGAAGGTTTTGACTTTCTTTCAGGTTTGGGGTCACGTTCCCAAGTTTCCTCCACAACATCAAGAGGAAGACCCAGGTTACCTATAATGAAAGTGAGATTATTACCTAGTCCTGTGGGACAAGGAGCTAGGATTTCAGGTGAGCTCCAAATTTAGATGCAAATGGCCACACAGGTTGGAGATTCTTGCCCTCCCTGATCTCCTCAGTTGTGGGTGGCCTAGTCACAACCTGCCCTTCATTAGTACAGACTCAGCATTGAAAGGTGGACAGTCGTGCAAAGGTAGCTAAGGGAGGGTCTTTCCTCTCTAGACAAGGATGTAGCAAAGTGGTCCCATGCAGTGATGCCCTGTGCCATGGGGCTGCCAAGCGCAGGGTTAATCCTAACACTGTACTACCAATATTCATTCAGAAGAGCCCTCTTGCTGCAAGTTTCCTCCCGTTCTAAGCATGACGAGCCCTGGCAGGTCCCAGGGCTGGACTTCAGCCACTGTCTGGTGCTGCCACAAACAAAATTCTTTCAGATCCCCCAGAACTGTACGCCTGACTCCATCCCAAATCAAGGGTTTATTGCTTGTGGGCCAGATTTTCACAAAAGAGCCAGAATTTGGCTGTGCTGAGCAATGTTCCCTCTCAGGAAGAGCAGTCTGTGAGCGCACCGCCTCGGTCCAGCGTGGGATACTTACTGAAGGGGGCTGAGGGCTGGGGGTCAGAGGCTGGGGGCCGGGGCCGGACGCTGGGGGCCGGAGGCTGGGGCTGGTGCCTGGGACTGGGGCCAGGGGCTGGGAGCCGGTGGCCAGAGATCAGGGGCTGGAGCTGGGAGCCAGTGGCTGGAGACTGGGGCTGGAGACCAGGTCTGGGGCCAGGGGCTGGAGCTGGGAGCCGGGGGCCAGGGGCTGAAGCTGGGGGCTGGTGGCTGGGGCTGGGGGCCAAGGGCTGGAGCAGGGGACCAGGGGCTGGAGCCAGAGCCTGGCGGGGGCTCCCCGGCTCCAGGGAAGTGCTCCATTCCCCCTCATCAGGACTGGGGAGTGGAGCACTTCCCCAGAGCCAGCGGAGCCTGTGCCAGCTGCCTGCACCCGCCTCCATCCCTGCCTTGCCGCACTTTGGGGAGGAGCTGCTGCCTGCCCCAGTGAGGCTCTGCCAGCTCTGGGACACTGCTCTGCTCCCCGGCCCTGATGCCACATACCTCCTCACTCCCCAAGGCAATGCAGGGAAGCGGAGCAGTGTCCTGGAGCCGGTGGATCCTCACTCGGGGCAGGCAGTGGCTCCTCCCCAAGGTGAGGCAAGGCAGGGATGGAGGTTAAGGCAGGCTCCACCGGCTCTGGGGAAGTGCTCTACTCCCTGGCCCTGATGTGAGGGAGCAGAGCATTTCCACAGAGCCACCGGAGCCCATCCCAGGCTTCTGCCCCAGCCTCTCCTGGTGTGCAGCCTTGAAAAGGCTGTGTGCTGCCACACCTTTAATCGTGCGTGGCCACACACGCATGTACCTTAAAGGGAACCTTGGTTCTGAGAAGCAGGTGGTTCCCATGTGGTGGGGTGCAACATAAACCAGCAATATAAACCAGCACAACTGGCCTCATCACCAACAAGCCCTGAACTCTTATGACCCACAGGATATGTCAAGGTAAGTCTCAGTTCTGGTAGGAAACTTAGACGGGCTCCAGATCTGCTACAAGTCATGTCATAGCCAGCTAGGATTAACTAAGAGAATGGGGTACCATGAAATGCTCTCCACTCTGCTTTCTACACACAGACATGGATGAGTGCTAGTACATATACAGATATGGCCGTGTATGACAGCTGCACTTTTCTCATGATCAGGAGTCACAAACCATTATGAAGCCAGGACCATCAGCCTCTCTGTCCAGTGTGTCTCACCCCATTTTTCTCTGCCTTACCTGATACACGTTTCCTTTCACACCTGATGCAAGTCAGAGAAGCTCCTGAAGTGAGGTAATACGTGTCAATCCCTCCCCACCCCCCACCAGACAAAATATGAGAATCAAGGTACTATGACTAGCTCCACAGCTTTCCACTTTGCAACCACTGGCCAGGACTGCACATAGGGAGCTCCAGTGCTCAAAGGTCTCCATCCACATTCTTCCTGTGTTTCACACCCCATAGCTGGTGTCCTTCTCAGACCTCCTCTTATGGGATCAATCTCAGATCAAAGGATGACAGACTGACAGCCAGAGATGTCAATCTCTCCCAGTTATCCTGTGATGAGGCATCATTGCACTTCGTAGTCTCAGTGACCCCTCAACCCCTCTGAGTCATTATCATTCCAGTACCTCATTGGCTGAGATTCATCATCAGGTGTTTTTCCAGAGGAAAGAGGCCAAAGTAGTTACATGGTTCATAAGTCTAGACATGGTCAGCAACAGCAGCCCAAGAGGTGTCACCATCAATGGAACTTCTACATATTGAACATCCAGCCCAGAAACCCTGCTGGACAGTGCAGGAAGGAAGCGGATGAGGGCAGAAGAGTCCCAGCAAGAGCAGATGTGAAAGAAATGAAAGATCTTGCAAGTCCTCATGGCCTAATATCATGGAAGAGCATTGTTAATTAACTAGAGCAAGGATGGACCACCTGCAGCATGAATGGCACGCGCAGCCTCTGTGTGTGGCATGCGGCAGATTGGGGTGGGTCAGGCAGCACCATGGCAGACAGAACAGGGATCAGAAAGAAGAGTAGCAGCTTTGGCAGGGAGCAGAAAGCACAGCAGAAGATTGGGCAGGAGAAGGGGGTCAGAGTGCCACTTGGGTAGGATGCGTGGCTTAATTTGTGAAACATCTTCCAAAAAAGGTTAGCTTCCACTAAACTAAAGGATATGATTCATCCAATGTGGAGCATGGGGTGATAAAGGGGAATTTGATTTCTTGTGTAAGAGGAGACACCAAGCCTCAAAATTTTATGCCCTCCCCATGTGTCAAAGTAGAGTCCCAAACCTGAATCAGCCAGAATGCCAAGTTACTCGTGAAACACTGGTACAATGCATTGCCTTAAACACTTGCCTCATTCCCTATTCACTTGTGTGAAAGGAAGGACCCTGGGGCTGGAGGAAACGCCATGGGGGTAAGTCCCTTGTACTTACCCCAGGTGGGAGAAGGAGTGCCACAGGAACATGGAGCACCCTTTCAGGTGGGAAACTCAGATGGGCTCTAGGTCTGCTCTAACTCATGCTATAGCCAGCCAAGGCTAATCCAGAGAATGAAGATGCCGTGACCTCACCCCAGTTCTGTTTTCTGTTCTTCTAAGATCACATAGACAATCAGATTTGGTTCTCTACATAGTCAACTAAGTCTCCAAAGTACCACTTATGCATAGGTTGACACTCTATTTTGGGGCCCTTCCTGTACGTAGGGCTGTGGGCACAAGAAAACAGTCCCAACCTGTGTGTAAGTCGGACTTGGAAAAGCTTGTAGATGACCAAACCTGGTCACCCAGGCATTTAAAAACGACTACAAAAAATACCACTGGGCAGTGACATCTCAGCTGAAATATTGACATAGCTTATCATACAGGCAACTGCAGTGTTGATGACAGCTTTCCCCACAGCAGGGGTTAAGGCACAAGCTTCCAGAACGTATAGATTAAGCACTTACGGCTTGAGCTGAAAAACCCATGTTTTACAATGAAAGATTGTAAGAACTCATATACCCTACAAATTGGCATTGGCCATTGGGTCCCAATAGTCAGCTGGCTCACATGGCTATGAAGGTCCCCACAAGGGTGGTGGAAGTAAAGAAGCAGCAAAGAAGTATAGTGCTATCTGTGGTCACTAACCACCTCAACACTGAAGTTGGTCATTGGCACAGGAGTTATTAATACGTTGCATTGTTGATGTGTAAACTATACTGTAGTGCTTGTGGGAAGGCTCCCAAGTGCATTTACCACAGCCGAATAATCACCCCACTTGTCCTGTTGTTCACATGGGAGCATTGACTCATGGGAGATGCAGTGTGGAAGGCTCCTGCACCCATTTTGATCTACAGACCAATGCCCCTAGTGAAGTCCATCTCCTGTACTCTCAAATGTTCTCCTCACTGGAAGATACCACAGGAAACCACAGAGTTTCTCTAAATTCATGGTTTGCACAACAGCAGTGACAAAATCATAGCCTTGGCAAATAGGCAGCATAATAGAGACAAAGCGCTGTTCCTGAACATACCCGCAACCACACTCCATTTGCTGGCTACAAAGGACTAACTCATAGGATCATAATAAATTTTAGTTTATAAATCATAAATGCAAACTTTGAGTTATGGGTGGTACTGGTCACCTTAGCACATACACACACATGCACTCGCTCATTCAAACCCATTTGGTATAGTTTATAGTAGCTGCTGTAGTGATTGTGAGAGTGCCGGTGTCAATATATCTACCTATCCAAGGCCCTGGAGTCTGCTGTTGATGGTCAGCTTCCTCCAAGGTGATGTCTTCTTCAGAAGGGGGTTGCCTGCTTGCCCTTCTGTCTCAGTAGGTCAGGTGCTGGATGAGAGGGTGCCACTGAGGGCCACGCTTCACTGCCTTTTATCCCTTTATGGCAGACTTGTGTGATTCCCCCAGCATCATCTTGGCTACCCAATCCAGAGGTCACTGTCCATCCTGAGTCTTGAGTAGTACCCGACAGCTGTTAGTCATAGTACCTGACTGCTGGTAGTGCAGTTTCAGGAGCCAGTTTGTGATTGTGATTAATTAACAATGGTATTGTTTAGGGTTGCAAGAATAGTGTATGTAGGTGCTGAGTTCCAGGAATCAGTTCTTTAGCTTGATTAGCTTAAAATGGAGTTCCTTTGCCTAGGCTAGTGTCTACTGATGATCATCATTCACTTGCATTCACACAAGGGCCTGCCCAATATAACAGATTTTATCACTTTACAATTACAATTTCAATGCAATTTTAACAATAGGCCAGGGTGTAACTTCATTCTACAGGGAGTACAGTCCTTAAGAGTTTAAAAGTATAAAATATAAAATACAAAATGCCATGGTAAAGGTGAGACAGATGAAATATAAAAATGCACTGTGACAAGAATATAAAAACGCAATGTGAGGTAGTGAGGATCAAAGGCTACTGGGGACAGTAAATGAGCTAGCACCAGGATATATTTACAGTCTTCCCAGTCAATATTTAGTTCTTTTGTTTTCTTTAGTGACACTGAGCTTAATTGATATGTAGATGTAGTGTCTAGGTTTCTCCTACAGAAAGCCACTTCAGCTTTCCGGCTTGCTCTGAGTCTTGCCACACCCATGTAATGAGTGTGCTAGGTCTCTGCCAATACTTAGAAGGAAAAAAAAATGCCCAAACTGGGCAGGGGGGTGCAGGCAAGAAAGGGCTGCTGTTATATCCATGTCCCAAAGGGAAATGTACAAAGGGGGCTTTCTGCTACACATGTCCTGCACCATTTCCCCTGCAGCCAGATTGCAGCAGTCAGGCACAGCCCCCTGTTGAAGGCGGGCCAAATCTACACTGCTCCATAGGGCAGCATGGGCAACAACAAGTCTGCCTAGACTTCCAGGAAACATCCAAACTTAAAGAGAGCCACTTTCCTGTCTCCTGAGTAGGGCATACCCTAGTATCAATTCAAGGAGATCACATGTGTCTGAAGTGATGCATGACTGGCCTGCAGAAAATATAGCTTTTCCCCACTCCCACGACACAGACATGCCTAGTTCAGGCATTAACTATACATAATGCCTTTAGTGCAATCTACCAGCACAGTCTTTTTCAATTACAAGTGTTGCCAGTTTGGGAACAGTGCTCTGGCTGAGATCAGGGACCCATGGCCCTAGGCTAGAGACATGTTCATACCCTTTACCATCGTGAAGCCTACAACTAAGATAGAACAGGTGGCACAGTTGTTGCTACAAACATTCTCATATAGATATTAATGGTGTTTCATTTTAATCACAAAAATTTGGATTTTTGGTTACTTTTTTAACGAAAAATTGGGGATATTTTTTAAATCAGAGAAAACCAGGATCCCTGCTCATGAGGCCCCTTAAGGTCAATGTCTAAAGCCTGTTCAACTGCCTCTCCAGAGCAAGCTGTTGCTTTTGGCCTGATGAAAACCCCATGGGGAAATCACTCCTCTTTTGTCTCAAGAGACAGCGCCTTTTTGCTCAAGACATGCCTGGGTGTACGGGACTCCTACCAAATCTCCAAAGATGCATTCACTATTTCTTGAAGTCCTTCTGATAGCAGATCTTATTGTTTATGTCACTTCTGTTTGGGAAAGAGCCCTCCACCACTGCTACCTTCTGATCCTGTGTGGTTTTCATGTAGCCCAGCCAACAGCAGTGTGTGGAAGAGATCAAACTCCACATCTCCTCTTTGATCCTTGGGGGCTCAATCCAGGCACTTTAATGTTCACAGTTGACAGAGCACAGGATTGCACAACTCCTACCTCTGCCACGAGCTTGCTATAGTCCTTCAGAGAGTCACTTTCTGCTCTGCCTCAGTTTCCCCATGTGGATTCTGAGATCAGGATGGTGCTCTTTGCAAAATGCTTGGAGGTGTCTGGATGAGAGGAGCTACAGAAGATCTGGGAGAAGAGCATTTATCTGAATGACAGAAATAGCAGGAGATCCCCATTAAAATCCCAGCCCCAAGGAACATGCACATTGAGAGCAACAATTCCTATCCCCGTGATCAGGCAAAGGGAGAAGAGAAATGGAGTCACAGACAAAGGAAGTGACTTGCCTAAGGTCACCCAACAAGGTAGTGGCAGAGACAGGAGAATCCAGCTCTCCTGAGCCCCAGGCCAGTGCTGTTAAGAATAAGGAGGGAGATTTTCCAACACACAAGAAGAATTTAATGTCTTTCTCCTATAAGAAGTTAGGGAGAAGGCCTCTTGATATGCCCAAACCCCATCAATAGAGCTGCAAGCCCCCCTTGGTGAGGGGGACTCTAAAGGCATACCACTCAATGCTTAGGACAATAAAAACCAAAACAGGGATGGGGGTGAAGGTCATAGATTAAAAATGAGTGCACCAAGAGCAGGGGCACCAAGCACAACACACCAGCCTGTGCCCACTGGCCCTCGAACAGGTCCAAGGAGTCAAAGGAAAGCTAGGTAGCAGGAGACCAAGGGTCTGAGCCCCACTTACCCAGAGGGGTGTTGAACCTGCCTCTCTCTGGCTTCCCAGCAGAGTTCTCCAGCATCTTGCAACTAGATAGGCATTATCCTGTCCTTTCTCCAGTCTCTTCTTGAGTCTGGACCCTTGGACAGCCAAGAAACAGCTATTCATCCAAAATGCAAGATGCTGTGCTCCAAGAGAAGAGCTAGAGAAAGGACTGGATGATGACTGGCCACATGCCTGTGCTGAGAATGCAGATTTAAACACGCTCTGTCTGAGGCAGGACTAGAAGCTGGGTATGCCACTTTCAGGGTGCCTGCCCTAACCACTAGGCTCCAGGGAGGGAACACAAGAGTGCCGTTTTCCTCTTGATAATTGGTGCTGGCTGGAATACAATGTCAAGATCTAGACTCCTAGGCATGTGTACAGAGCTATGTACCTCCCAGATCAGTGCACATCTATGCACTACTGTGTAAACTCAGTAGCTATGTGGGTGCTTGAGCATGCACACTACATTTGGAGTAGGATCACAGATGGTGCATAACTGTCGAAAACTGACAACTACACAGTTAGGTAAGAGACATGTGGGTGCAATCACTGAAATGGGATTCTGCCCCGAATCCCTGGTAAGTGCCAGGCTATCCATGTAACTGTTACTGAGGAGTGACTGTCTCACACACCTCTCTGGGGTCAATGCAGTTACGGGGACAGCTGCCATGGACTAGCTGATGCGTTGTGAAGCCATAGCCTGCCATACCTCATGGACTCTTCCTCATGTAGCCATATCTCACAATGAGTCTGGACAGCTCAGGGGAGACCTAGAAAACAGAGCAAGAGAGGAAACCAAACCAGTGCTCCCAAGAAGTCAGCTGCAGGCAGAAAGCAGGCGGGAGTCCGTGAGTTACAGCAGGATATTCTGCCTCACAGAGACAGTATCAGGGAAGGAGCCAGGCCTGAGCACTTCAATATGTGGCTCTCCCTGCAGCAGAAGCCAGCTAGTCCATCCCACCTGAAAGCCTTCATGGAGGTCTCCATATCCTAGTCTTAGCCTGGGAGAGGATGAGATGCTGTGGTCTTCACCTGCCAAGGCTATGTTTCCTCCTCCTTCTTTACCTACAGTCCACACTAAAGTCTCAGGCCTCCTATCTTCTTTGCTTGTCTCCCTGCTGTGCATGGTCCACTGGCATTTTCATGTTCTAGGCTGCTCTTGTTACTAGACAAACTCCCCTTGTGTCTCTGACCTGCAAATTCTTAAGGGTAGGGCGCTCAGCCAGCCATATTCAGAAACTCATAGGGATTGTGAGTAAATGAGACATTTATCCAAAAAGGTCTCCTCGCTTCAAAAGGAAACTGCCCTTACACAGCAGGGAGTCCTTATCTTGAGGCAGGTCAAGCACAGTCACAGGCTTTGCCTCCCCTGGGCTCCCTTCTCAACCGAGACCTGATGCCACCTTCTCTGGTTCCCCTTCTCTCTCTCCTTTTTTCCTTCCTGTATCCCACTCACTCTTCTCCTTTGCCTATGAAAGGTCATGCCCCTGGCCTGCTGACACTCCTGCTGCTCTCTGGTACTTTTCTGCAACCTCACACTAGGTTGAGTCCTGCACTTCATTGTCACTTGTGAAAAAAATAAGGGACATGGGGCTCTGCCTCTCTAGAGCGCTGCAGAACGTTTCCCTCCTCTTCCTTCCTGTGAACATGAGTGATGACTTGGATGATTGTATTGGCTCTGTTTCACTTGGGACCCAAGTAGAGGTGGGGGAAACTTGTTCATTCACAGGCACTGGAAATTCCCAGTCTCCCACTTCGAAAAGATAGGGTCAACAGTCTCATCTATGGGCTGAAAAGAGAACATAGCAGTAGACAGCTCCCAACTCTTCTAACCTGCACCCCAGGGCTGCGAGGCTGAGATATAGCTTGGATAAATAATGAGGGAAAAAGAAGTAGTTGATCAAATAAAATTACATGGAGTAAACATAGTCTGATCCACTTTAAATAGAAGAAAACAGAAGTCGGTTCTGCAGCTAAGATCCTGATTTCCAAAGGACAAACATTGCAAAACTATGCAAAACTAAGGCAGCTGGTTAGCAGAGTCAGCCAGAGTGAAGAGCCATGGGCCTGAATATGGAAGAAACCTGGAATTTCACCGAGCCCGAGGTGCCAAAACTCTCAGGAATCTGAATCTGTAATCCCAGTGAGGGGTAAGTATAGCAAGGGTATCAAAGATATGACTTGTGGGCCAGATCTGCTCAAAGGAGTCCTATCATCTGGCCCACAGTACTGCCTATGGGTCTCATACTGGACCTACATACTGCATGTGGGACATAGTGCAGGGCCAGGAACAGCATTCACTGCATGCAGTGTACAGGATTCGCCCAGGGCACATGCTGAATATGGCCCCTGCACCAAACCAGCCCCACAAGACCCATCCCACCCACAGACCAGCCTTGCGCTACTCATCTGGCCCAGGAGTAGGGGAAAAAGGACTGCTCTATAGAGAAAGTCAAGGAAGGAAGGGAAAGATGTCAAAAATGAAGGTGAGTTTGACCTTGCAAGGGATATTATCCAACAACAAAATTTCTTCCACCATATGAATAAGGAGGTGTGACAGGCTATGGTCTTGTTGTAATATTTCTGACTTAAATGTGTTCATGTTATAATAACATTTCAAACCTCATTTTCCTGAGTAGTTTGTAAGGGTGGTAAGATGAGAAGAGGGTAGATGTGTTTGGAATTAAAGCTTTGGGGCTCTGCATAAATGCAGTATTAGTGGCATCCAAGCAAGGAGGAGCTAATTTGCCTGTGTTGATACATCAAGCAAACTCTAGCCCAGCACCTGAACAGACGTCCTGCTATTTTTGATGTCAGGAAGGCACTTCAGAGAGGAGCACTGCAAAGAAAGGAGCTTCCAAAACAGAGACTCCCAGAGACTAAAGGGGAAGAGGGATTCAAGCAGTAGGAGAGGAGCCTGAGAAGACTGAAAAAGAAAAGTTAGGGCTGTCTTGACAGAGATTTCTTGGGCTTCTGCTTGCTGCATTGTTCCTGATGATTAAAAGTTCTTGTTTGTTTAAGGACAGCTTCATGCTCTACTGCATTTGACTTTGGGTGCATTCTCTCCTTGAATAGGTAAAGTCCCTACAGAGCTGAGCCAGACAGTAGCTCTCTCAGGGGGATCAAAGATAACTAGAGAAGTCAGGGACCAAAAAGCCAGGTCTTATATTCCATATAGACAGGGGCTGACCCTTTCTAAAAAATATTCCGGGATTGGCTTCAAGGGGGACTCCAAGAGACTGCAGAAGGCTGGGGTCCATGTAAGTGCACCCTTGGGGAATGTGTGAAAGGAGGGAGCAAGAGACAGAAGAAGTAAAGCTGGGCTGGGCTGATATCAGTGCAGAGACTAAAGTTCATGGAGGTGCAAGCCAAAAGCTAAACAGAAACTTCACCTCAGGTGCCAGAGCTCACTCTGGGGTGTTAGACTGCAAAAGAAGAATAAGGGAGAGCACGGATATAAAAGGATCAGTTTGCTCAAAGTCCCTTTGGTGAAGGGTAGGAAAATCCTGAGGTAGGATTTTAGGAATACTGTAGAGGGCAGTTCATCTGGGAAAAGGGCTGATTATCAGAAAAAAAAGCCACATCTTAGAGGCCAAGAAGTTTTGAGAGAAAGTGAGAAGTGCCAAAAGTCAAGCTGAGCTTGACCGTGAGAAAGGCATTTGCATGAAGAATTAAAGGTTCTTAAGCTAAAGAAATAATGAGAGAAGAAATAAGCTGGGTTACGATGTAGTGAGGTCAAAGCAAGGCTTAAAGTTGGCCAAGGTATGGGTCAAAAAAGAAATAAATAATCCACCTCAGGGTTCAATTGTGACTGTGATATGATGACTGTGACCCTGATGTCCACAGGTGCAAAAACAGGATGATTCATGGAAATAATGGTCTGGAAATGAAAATAATCATGTGAGGTGAAATAAATAGTTTAATAGTTGTTAGGGGCTGGAAGGGACCTTACAGATCATTGTGTCCAGCCCTGCTGTGCTTGGACAGGGAAGACTGCTGGGATCAGACGACCCCGGCAAAATGGGCATTGAGATGCTTTTTGAAGCTCGCCAGGGTGGGTGACTGTACCACCTCTGGGGGAAGCCTGTTCCAAACCCTCAGGACCCGACTTGTTGAGAATTGTTTTCTAATGTCTAGGTTGAAGCAATCCTCAGTCAGCTTGTGCCCATTATTTCTTGTTCTCCTCTAGGAGGCCTTGGTGAACAGACGCTTGATATACTTCCAGGCTGCCACCAACTCCCCTCTGAGTCTTCTCTTCTTTAGGCTGGACAGTCCCAAGTCTTTCAGCCTCTCCTCATATGACCTGGTCTCTAGGCCTCTAATCATGTGCATGGCCCTTCTCTGGACTCCCTCGAACTTCTCCACATCCTTTCTGAAGTGCAGTGCCCAAAACTGGACAGAGAACTCCAGCTGCGATCTCACCAAGGCCTCGCAGAGAGGGAGCGTGACATCCTTAGCCTTGCTCGAGATGTCTCAGTAGATTCATGCCAGTGTTTGATTAACTCTGCCAGCTACAGCATCACACTGGTGACTCACGTTCATTTTGTTGTCTATCACGACACCCAGGTCTCATTCAGATGTAGTGCTAGCAAGCAGAGCACTGCTGAGTCTGTAAGCGTCTTGTGGATTATTTCTCCCCAGATGGAGCACTTTACACTTCTCCATATTAAACAACATTTGGTTGAGGTCCGTCCACCTTGACAGCCTGTCCAGGTCAGCTTGTATTGCCACCCTGTCTTCAAGTGTGACCATGCTCCCCCATAGTCTGGTGTCATCAGTGAACTTTGCTAGTTTGCTTTTAATGCCCGGATCCAAATCATTGAAGAACATGTTGAAAAACACTGGTCCAAGTACTGAACCCTGAGGGATGCCACTGGTCACTCCCCACCATGATGACTCAGTTCTGTCAATCAGTACTCTCTGGGCCCTACAATGAAGCCAGTTACCTGGTCACCAGACTGCAAAGTAGTCAAGGTTGCATTTTCCCAATTGTTTCATGAGGACTTCATAGGAGACCAGGTCAAAGGCCTTTTGAAGTCCAGGTATAGGACATCAACCTCATTTCCCCCATCCAGGTGGCAAGTAACCTGTTCATAGAAGAAAATGAGTTTGGTCTGGCATGGTCCAGCCCATAACGAAGCTATGTTGGCTATCCTTCAGAATACTGTCTTCTGTTACCCTGTCTGTAGTGGATCCTTTAATAATTTTCTCCACAATTTTATCAGGGATTGAGGTCAAGCTGATTGGCCTGCAATTTCCCAGGTCCTCCTTTCTCCCTTTCTTAAAGACAGGCACCATGTTGGCCTTCTTCCAATCTTCTGGGACCCCTCCTGAGTGCCACAAGTCTTCAAATAACTTTGCCATTGGTCGCGCGATGACATCAGACAGTTGCTGTAGCATGCTCAAAGGTCTTAGTGGTGTCTAGTGAGTGTCACTGGAAAATTGTGACAGACCCATCATGTGAGATCCCAGGTCTGGTAATGAGTATTTGTAATACGTTTATCAAGTCAGGAGGATTATGATGTGATTGAATAATGCAGGATAAAGAATTAATGCAATAAGAATAGGAAAAATAGCTATCAAAGAACCACCAGCCATTACTTTGACCTCAAAGTTTGCAAGATGTTAGAACAGATCTTAAAGTACAAAATTATTAAAGCAATGGAGATAAATGGAAAATGGGGTGAGGGGCAACCTATGTTTGCTAAAGGTAGATTGTACTGGGTGGACCTGAGCGGTGTCTTTAGAAAGAGTACAGCTGATGAAAATTGTAGAGGAACGGTAAGATGCATAAGAGATTAACTAGAAGTGAGACAGCAGCATACAGCATTGAAACAGGAACCCCCACGCTGGAAGGAGATTACTAGCATGGTTTAAAGATTTGTTCTAGGTGTATATTATTTGATGTTTTATTAATGATTTTGGCACAAAAAGCAAGACTGCATAGGCGAAATCTGCTGATGATTTGAAGTCAGAAGGCGCTGTCAGTACACAGTAGGACCAAGAAATCATACAGACAGAACTGGATACCTTGGAGGTATGAGTTAAAAATGTGAAATTAAACAGTAAAAAAATGCAAGGTTGTGAAATCGGGGTGCCTGCTATAAGCTGAGAGTTTGTCAGGAGAAGGAGAATGGCCTGGGTGTAATGGTTCAGTATACAATCACTCCGGGCAGTCAAAATGATGTAGCCATGTCAAGGGAAAATGTGATCTTACCATATATCAGGCCCGGCATTTCCTGCCAGAACAAGGAAGTGCTGGTGATATTGTACCAGGCAACAACAGGGCTTTGTCTAAATTACTGAGCACTGTTCCAGTTCCACTCACTGAAGTAAAATGATTTTGAACTGGACCAGAGGACAAGGATGGGTTCTCACTGTTAAAGCGCTGAGATCCTGAAATGGCAGGAGCAAACAGTCCCATGATTTCCTGGTGGGGCTCGATGAGTTTATGACAGAGGTTCCTTTCCTGTCCTATGTCCTTGTGACACAGTATTTAGCAGAATTTAGCAGATCCATTGGAATCTGACATGGCCACACTGTAAGCGCTTCTGCTATGGCCTTGAGCCCTCAACCTCTGGCTTTTGGCCACTCATCCTAGTCCATTCCACCAGCGTATGACAGAGATCATGTAACATGCAACAGGTGACTTGACTCTGTGACCTAGGAGGTCCCCTCAAGTCCTGTGTTCTCTCTCTCAGCCCTCTGGGTAAGAAGATGTGGGGACGAAAGCTCTGGGTTACTGGGGGGGGAAGTTTCTGATCACTGGAGCTGTGAGGGCTGCATTCACCCACCAGTGCTGCCTATCCAGGACGATGCTTCTGTGACAAAACTGGGTCTGGAGACATCTCTACGGCTCTGACATCTACAACCTGCTTCTAGGGATGAACACCAAAACAGTTACTGTGGTGCTCTCTCCTCCGCAGGAAGGAGAAGAGCTGGGCAGAGAGCTCTGCTATGCTTTCCAGCTGCCGAGTGTAGCCTTGTCCTGGACTTTTTGACCACTACGGTTGGTAGTGGGAAAGTGTGCAAAATCCTTTTCTCCAGTACTCTCTCATTTGTTCATGCAAGGCTCCTTTGCCTCACCCCTTATGGGACCTGGGATCTTTTCCTAAGGGAAGCCCCAGTGTCTTGGAAAGTAAGCCTGGACAGAGAAAGCCACAGCCACAAGCCCTAAGGATGAAGTACCTTCTTCCCAAACTTTCTCATCTCAGTGTGGTGAGAGATACTCCTCACTCCCCTCTCTCCCTCCCTCCAATCCCAGCATGACTCTGAATCTATCTCTTCCTCATTCTTGCAAATAGCAATCAAGGGGCCTAGAAGTTGTTCCAACACTAGCCCATCTGCAGTCTCTTGTCCACTTTGGTCACATCCGGCATGATGCAGCTTAGCACCTGACTCTTCTTCCCTCATCCCACCCCAGACTGACTGCCCGGGGTATCTGTGCCCCTTGGACACTGGCCAGGACGCGGTGATTCAATAAGCAAAACAGATCAAAGATACATAGGGCGTATCCACACGAGCGCGCACGTGCCTCTTGCCCCACCTCAGACCCCTTTGAGATGGGGCAACAGGCACATGCGGGAACAATAAAATGTTCCCCGCGCTGCAAGTCTGCAGCACGGGGAGAAAATTAGAAAGGGGTCTTAAAAAATTGACATTTAAAAAAGCGGTGTAGGGCGGGGGGGCCTGAGCCCTCCTGCCCCCCCCCCCGCCCTGTGCTGCCCCGGGGGGCTCTGCCAGGAGGCCCTGGAGCCCCCCCCACCCCTGCTTCTAAGGTAAGCAGAGGCTTTTTTGCCCCATTTTTTCTGGGTTTTTTTTTTAAGTGATGGTGCCTGGGGTTGTGGGGGTAGCCTTGGGGGTCTGGGGGTGCAAGTTAGGTGGTGAGGATGGGTGAGGCAGCCATCGGGGGGCTGCAGCAACTGGGGGGATGGGACAAGGTGGGGTAGCAATTGGGGAGCTGGGGTGGGGTATGTGTGCCTTGCAGGGGGGGTTGGGAGCCCCTGCAGGGGCCATTTGGCCCCTGTTGGGGGCTTGTACCCCTTGTGAGAGAGCCAAACCCCTCTGTGTGGAGCTCATCGCCCTGTGGGAATGCAGCAAAACATGTATTCATGAATTCATGAAACATGCATTTAGAGTTCAGTTTATTATTATGATAAGAGACTTGCTTTAACACTGTAGATGTATCAATAAAACATTGTCCAACTCTGTCTCACTCTCTCTCTCTCTTTATAGTGGTCTTTTGTTTTACTTGTGGAGGAACATGGATTTGGGGCTATTTTACAGAGTGGCTTTGGGAATTTTTTTATCAGGGATTTTTCAGTTTTCTAATCGGGAACACCCGATTTCCTGCTCGGGAGCCCAGTGGCAGGACCCTGCCTGCTCAGAGCTGGTACCTGGGACCCAGCTGGCTGTGGGTGACCTCCTGGCCAAATGGGGCCAGGAGGACATGCTTTGACAGTTCACCCAAAACATCGTCTGGGTGATAGCTGCCCAGATGGCCGGGCAGGGGGAACACATGGCAGTAGAGCCGCACAAACGTCAACCCTACAACCATGATCCACTGGCAGCTGGCCCAGAGGGGCTGATGCCTCTGGCATGTGCACAGCAGGTCACAGCCAGGCATCAGACCCCACTGCCAGACTGCTGCATTGGTTAAGGGTGCAGGGAACTCCCAAGGCTGCGTCAGCAGTCCAGCTGGCACAAGGGGTAGTGTCCCCAGGTACCATTTGGCTGGGTCTCAGAAGCTCCTAAGAGCTAGTAGCCCTGAGATACTTACCAGAGCAGCTTTTATACTGCTGAGGCCAGGACAGAACAGCTTTTGATACTCTTGGGGACAGCACAGGTGCTGGCCCCAGGCTCTAGCTCCCCCTGGCTGAAGATCCAGGGGGAGCCAGGCAGGGTCATTTTGCCCCAAGTGGCACAATTTGCTCCACAACAAAGTGCATGTCCAAGCACATGCGTTGAGGCAAAAAGCCCTGGCTTCTGTTTGAGCTGTTGCAAACACATGTGCTTGCATGCAAGTCACCCTACAGCAGCATTGTTGTGGTGCCGTATTTTAGTACTTTTGGAATTAGTAAAGCACAGTGCAGTAGCCACTCATACTGGGCCATGCGTGCAGCACACCGTTAGTTTTTGCTGATATTTTGCCGTGGTAGCACACTAAAATGGGGGAGGGCTCTGCTATGTCAAAGTAGCTGCTGAACACATGCAGACTCATGTGATTGCTACATTGCCAGCCATGGCTATAGTGCACTGAGGCCTGGATAAACAACAGGGACTTCATCCTGGCCCAAGTCTGCTAGCCAAACTTATTGCTGGGGTTCAACCACATACAGCTGGGCTGAAATGCACTAGCTATAGTTTCATAGTTTCATAGTTTCTTAGTAACTAGGGTCAGAAGGGGCCTAGAGCAGGCCATCTAGTCTGACCCCCCCGCCAATGGCAGGAAACAAGTGCTGGGGTCGCAGGACCCCAGCCAAGTACCTATCTAGTCTACTCTTGAAGACACCCAAGGTAGGAGCAAGAACAACTTC
>JAGPOW010001296.1:1233574-1293240 GCA_030014935.1 Caiman crocodilus | reverse complement strand
CTTCCCAGCCAGTATGTGTGCTGGGGGTTGCCTCTCCCCAGATGCATCACCCTGCACTTGTCCACGTTAAATCCCATCCTGTTTCTGTCCGCCCACTCCCATCCAGACAGCAAAAAGGGCCCAGGCTTATGGCTGCAGCCTGGACATCCAGTCTCAGCTATATCACAATGCTGAGACAGTACAATCCCCAAAACAGGGGGCCAGTAACTGCCAGCACCGTGTTCCTGCTCAGTCTGCACTAGGGATTAGTATGTTCATGGTACCATCCCATTGAAGGCCTCCATGGCCAAAACTGCCAGGAAGACATGCAGCTGGGGTTCAGCCACATATCTAGGCCAGAGCCAAAAAGGCTTGCAACAGCACCTAAAACATGCCAGACTAATATTAGCCCTGGCCCAGAGCGTGCCAGCAAAACTGCCAAGCTTCAACCATGGCTAGTTTGATGGAGGGATTTGGTACCCCGTACCACCCCCCACAACAGTATCATCTCACTCAAGACTCATAAAACAAAAGGAGAAAGAAGAGGGAGAAAATAGAGGTCTAAAAGCCCTGAGACAGACTTTCTCTCCCTATACCTGATATTTTCCTCATCATATAGCTTTTGTGTGCTTACAGTAAAGAGGGGAGGAACCCCCACACCTATAAGGGGCAGGTTTCCTGGCCCCCAATTCAGAGGTGCAGCTGTCAGCAGCTCCAGGAGAAAAGAGACCCCAGCTCAGGTGCCCTGAACCTTAAATCATGTTTTTGACAGCATTACAGAGTCCCAGTCAAGACACAGCATCTTGTGAACAATGCTAATGCAGACCAATCAATTCAGAGGTGGTCAGTGCTCTGGGATTTGCTCCAGAATCACTAAACTGGCTTTACAGGGTCTTTAAGGAACCTTAAGACAACGTTCTCGATAAAATGACGGGAAGGAGAGGTGGTTGTCTTTCAGTCCCCCCAAAACCACAATATACAACAGCTAAAAGCACACACTTGACCACGTATGACCTGAAGTGTATGGGTGTTACACAAGTAGGTTCACTTTCATTCCCCTAGTTGCTATACCTTACTGTTTGGTTTGACAAAGCTTTTGTCGAACCTTGACAGTTTTATCTCCACAGAGCCATTGACAATTTCTGCCCCTGCTTTGCCAACCATCCAGACAGCCTTTGTCAAACCTGCCTTTGAAAAACTCCAGTGAAGGCGATTCCATAGTCTCGGTATTGAACTAGCTCCAGTGATTCCCCACCCTATCAGTCAGAAAGGTTTTCCCAATGCCTAGCTTATACCAACTTCCTGGTCATTAAAGCTGATATCCCTGTTCTACTTGTACTGGCCATGGGGACAATTAAACACTGTCCTCTGTAACAACCTCATATGTACAGAAAGACTTATCCTTTCCCCCTTAAAATCTCTTTTCTGGACTAAATAAACTCAGCCCTCTCCTGTTTTCTAGCCTTCTCCTCATGCTTGCTACTCCGGTTTTGACTTTCTCTAGTTCTACTGTCTTTCTTAAAGTGCAGTACCCAAACCTGGACATTATTCCACCTAAGGCCTCACCAGGGGCATCATATAGATGCTTTCTCCTTATCCACGAATCTAGTTATCATAGCAGAGAAAAACATCTGATCTTGGAAAGCCCATACTGACAACTTTTGAATCAATTTACTAATAATTGATTGTTTAATAATTTGGTTCCAGAATCCTTCAGGTGATTGCTGGTCGGTTGATAGGTGTATCATTCCCTGTGGACTCCTAGTCATATTTTTAAAAAATACACATACTAGGGATATGACAGGTTAAATGATTAATCATTTAACTCAAACATGTTTTGACTTTCTCTAATTCTACTGTCTTTCTTAAAGTGCAGTACCCAAACGTGGACATTATTCCACCTGAGGCCTCACCAGGGGCGGAGTGAGAGGGGAACTAGTACCCATAGCCTATGAGGTTAAAAACTAAAACAACAGGTGGCCTGATGACTTGTCAATTAAGCAAGTAACTGCTTGTTTACAGGTACTTCCTCCCTCCCAGTCCCAGGCTTCACATGGCTTGTGTTGTCTGGTTGGGTTTGCCAGTGGCCCACCCCCTGCCCAGGTCCAGAGCCTTTTGATGTTCCCTCTTCTCCTCTGTCCTCCTCACTACACCCCCCAAATTCAGCAACAGGGGAAAGGAGGGGATGAGGAGTGGTGCTTAGACTCCCGGCTCACTGTTGCTTATCTCTTCCTTCCACTTGCTTCTGGGAAGCAGTGTGTGTGTATATGTATGCATGTGTGTGCATACGTGCATTAACAAGCGGGTAAGTATGGATGCATGGGTATTGGCAGGGTGGAATAAGGAGAAAGGGGGCAGAGGTAGGTCTATGCTAGTCCCGGTGCCCTTTCTGGTCTGCCCTGGTGTGGGTGCCACCCTTTCCACCTGCACCATCTGGTCAGTAAAGGCAGGTGGTGCCAAGCCCTTCTTCAGATGAAAGCAGGGAGGTGGAGGATCCCTTGGGCCTGCACGGCCATTTCAGACATGCCCTGGCTGCCTTCCACGGGCTCAGTGTAGAGCAGGAGTCCATTCATCAGGGTTTTTAAGGCCTAAGTAGGCAAGAGTCCTAGTCTCACCCCCTGTGTCTCCAGGCCTGTGCAGTTGGCTTCAACACCATGTACAGCAAACTCCATGGAAGTAGGTTTGTCCTTCCAGCATGCCCCCTCACCATGGTCCCTGTGCAGGGCCCTTCAGGGGCAATGGCTCCTTTGACAGGACCCCAAGACACTAGAGGCGAAGCCACTGCTGTTCATGACAAATAAGACATAAGGCACAGGTAGAAGTTCGAACACTGGGTGTATCTGCACATGCATTTGATGTGGGACCAGTTTACTTGTGAATAAATTACTTGCAAGTAAATGCTCTCAAGCAAGTGTCTACATGTGCAGGTATGTGAGAACAGATTTGCTGCCCCTGCTGGCCCACCGCCACCGCTGCCATCTGAGTCATGCCCATCTGGGCCCTGCTAGCTCCTCCACATGTAGCGCCCACCTGCCAGGCCCCACCGTGCCATTCCTCCCCGCAGACACGTGGCTGGCCATTGCACTGCTCAAGCTGGCTGCACTCGCTAGCCTCCTTTAGTTGGGCCACCTCTTCAGTGTAGGCAAGGCCACTGCCAGGGAGACCATCCTGAAGGTGTGTTGTGCCCTTCAGGATGTGCTGGGGCACACCATGCTCTGCGTGCATAACCCCCTGGAGGTGGTGGCAGGGTTCTGTGCCCAGAGCTTCCCTCAATGCATCAGGATCCTGGATGTTACCCAAATCCCCATCGCTTGCCCACTTCACAGTAACTACCCCTACTACAGCTGGAGGCACTTTCACTCTGTTGTGCTCCAGGCCCTCATCAGCCACTGCGGCACCATCACCAGTGTAAGTGCCGGCTGGGTGGGCAGTGCCCATGATACCCAGATGTTTCAAAACTGTGCCCTGCTAGCCATGGTGCAGAGCAGGCATTTCATGCTGGGGTGCTGGACCTCCAGTTGGGTGCCACCACGTTCCTGCCTGTCCTCATCAGGGATGCCACCTACCTGCTCCTTCTCTGGCTCACCAACCAGCTAGACCGCTCACCAGGTCCACATCAACCAGTGCCTGAGCCAGACCCATGCCCTGGTAAAGTGTACCTTTGGCTGCCTCAAGGGTTGCTAGCACACCCACACCTTGGCCTTAAGTTTGCCAAGGACAACATCCCCCAAGTCATGCACACTCAGCCCCCCCCACCCAATCATATTTTTTTTCTCCACCTATCTCCACTATGTATCAGTAATGTGGTCAACTGCAAAGACATTAAAAACGGAGAGCAGAGATACAGCAGGGTCATTTTAGACAAAGCTGTTATGGGGAAGGATAGGAATACCCTAAAGGAGGGTGTGAGGAATATGCAGAGAGCCAACATGAAACTGAAAAAAAGGCTGCTGAGTCAAAAACGTGATCTTAGAAGCTAGGAAGGATGGGGAGAAATTGAGTGATGCCCAAACTCAAGCTGAGAAAGGCATGAAAACAAAAAGCCAAGAAGGGAACAAAGGAAGAAGCTGAGGATCACAATCTATAGCATGAAAAAGGAATTAAGCATAATGGAGATGTAATACAACTCACTGATAATTTTACCTCAGTTTTGCCTATTGGCATTGTTGTTGCCCATGGTGGTGGTGGTGGGGAGGGTTCCACCTACATCTGTTTGCCCACTTGAGGCCTGCAAACACAACTCTATGTTATTTCTCACACTGATTGTTGAGCCAGATTTCCCTTTTCTATCATACTGCCCCTTCCATAAATTGACCCAAAGCAGGCTTGAACCGATTCAGTTTGGAACCAGCACTCTGATAGTGATCTTTGCTTGAGAAACCATTCCAAACCTTGCTTCCCCTGATGGAAATCTCCTCTCCAGTCTGAAGTTCTCCACAGCCAGCGTTGATTGTATGACCTTGTGCCTGAGTTACTCTTTAGCCTAAAAAGATCTTCTTCCCCAAATATCTCCCCGGTGGCATCCCATATCTTCTCAATCTATGCTTTGCCTAGCTACCTGTTTCCGAGCTCCCTTAATCTTCTTCTATAAGGAGGATGGGGGTGGAGCACTGCTCCATCCTTCTGCTCCTGAACATGCCCTTTTCCTGGGTTGCAGGGTCCTCTCCTGATCTCTGCACAATGAACTGGGAGATTTCTGAGGTGTGGGCTTGGGCTCTCCTGACCTCTTCACAAGTTCTTCACATGTTGCTCCAGGGATCTTGGCACCTCCTTCCAATGGCGGTGGCGTTGCAGTGCACCTATTGCTCCATAGCAACTATGCACATGTGTGCTTAAGGCAAATCCTGTTTCATGTTATACACTCACGTGGCCTTTCCCCAGCTGTATCACTGCTGGCTTTGGTTTTTGCACAGTTTGGGCCCCTGTTCTGTGTGTGCAGAAGATGTGGCATGAGCAGAGAGTGGCACAAGAGAACAGTGCAGAACATGGCATGGGCATACAGGGTGTAAAGGGGACAGAATATGCCATGACTGTGTGGTCAGGGAGATGCCAGAAGCCATTGTAGGTGGGCAGGTGAGGGGCGGGGATGCACCAGGACACTGGGTAGGGGGAGCACAGGGAGTTTTTTATCCATAGTGGTGCAAATGGTGGTAAGTAGGGGCAGCATGTACCACAGCTGGTGGTGTTGGGAGGGCCACAACATACCACTGTGATGTGATCGGAGGGTTGGGGACAGCACAGTTCACATCCATGTGTGGGACAGCACATACCACAGTAACGTGATTGGTCAGGAAGGTGGCATGTTCCAGAGCAGTCCAACTTCTCAGGGGGCAGATGCCACACCAGCAAGGGTTGTGGGCCCTGGGAACTGCATGCCTCCCTGCCCCACTTCACAGAGTGCCTAGGGGCTACCTCCTGCACTGGGCATCCCCCCCCTTAACTGCTTCTCTGCACACCCCCTGCTGCTGCTTTCCATGCCTCCCCTACTGCTACTGCCCTGGTGCACTGCCCACTTGGGCACCCCTAACTCACCCTTAGGTCCCTAGGTACCAGCTCCCCTGCTGTACTGATGAGCTATAGGCTCCCTGGCACTGCAGGCTGTGCCATACTGCACTGCCCCACCCCCTAGGGCAGGTGCAGAAGCAGAAAAGGGTAGCCAAAAGGAGGGGAAGCCTGGAGTCCCTAGCTGCTGCTGCAGCTGGTGCAAAGGAGGTATCCATGGCTGAGTGGAAGCCCC
Source organism: Caiman crocodilus (assembly GCA_030014935.1). Taxonomy (NCBI): domain Eukaryota; kingdom Metazoa; phylum Chordata; order Crocodylia; family Alligatoridae; genus Caiman; species Caiman crocodilus. Next base: position 1,287,524 of record JAGPOW010001296.1, on the reverse strand, counting down.
ATGGGCCACAATTTAACCCTTCAGAGGCCCACTGGCTGTCAATTGGACAGCCCTGACATATAGCATCATGATGTGACTACAGAAACGGGGAGGTGCGATAAGTACCATGATAACGTGGTCAGGGGAGTGCGTCTGCTTTTCCTCCAGACCCTGCCATGGAGCTCCAAGTAGCCGTTGGCCACATTTGGGCAGACATAACCCTTCCAGCTTCTCAAAGGCCAAGGGGCTGGTGCCCAAACTGCTCACCTTGTTCTGGAGGGAGAAGAAATGGGAAAAAAGCTACTGCTATAGCTAGCTCCTGGATGACACCTGGAGGTTTTCATGAAGGCCTCCCAGCCAGAACACCTCACTCTTCTCCGAATGTACTTGTTACATTCCTGTTAACTCATCGTCCTGTTCCTCTCCCAGACTTCACTTATCTTCTTGCCAAGCCATACATTGTTTAATATCTGATCACAAGAAACTTTTTTCTGTGAGCAGTCAATTTTAGTCTCCTCTGGGTTATCTGTTATTCATGCTCCTTCCCTGATAATTAATCAGTGTCTGTGTTCTTTTGTTGTTTTCTTTCTCTTAAAATGTTATATGTCACCACTTTCCTATACTCTGCAAGCCATGCTGAGTTTTTTTAGGGAGGGACACCTATGCATTTATTTATTCAGTTCATAAATCTAATAACCAGATACCCACAACTACTGAAAATGAGCAGATCTAATCAAGTTCCCCATGTCAGATGGTAACACCCTCAAACTACCAGCAACTTCAGAGAAAATGGTGCTGTCCTGTGGGGCCAGGCCAGCTCTCAGGATCTCAGTACTGCACTATTAGATGGAAGGGTGTGACACAATTGCACATATACAAACACACAAGTCAATTAGGTGCATGCACACACACACAACCAACTGGGGCACATACACATACAAAGCAGCCTAGGCACATGCATACGTATCACCAATTCAAGCGCATACATACTACATACACCAAATATTAGATAACAATCAGTTGTCAATACCCACACACAGATCACTAATTCATATATCACGCCAACTTGGATGCACTGTGTATGTATGTGTATGCTTGGGATACCTGGGGACAAGGTTAAGATGAAAGAGTGAAAGTTGCTGGGACCAGGATTAGAACTGGTAGACTAGAGAGAAGCTGGGCTGAGGAACTAAGGCTTGGGGTTACTTAAAATCAAGTGGCCCCAGGGTTACTTGAGGTCGCTGGTGCAGGGGTGGAAGCAAGGGGAAAAGTCCAGTGGCATGGAGGAGACAGCCAGGAAAGAGACAGGCAGAAGGCTGGGAGTTTGGGGATGGAAACTGAGGCAGAAAGCTGGGAGATCAGGGGGCAGATAAGTGGAGGCAAGGAGGAAACAATGAGGAAACAGACAAAAACCCAGCTCGGCGTTTCAAAATAACAAGTTTATTAAACAGATAACACACCACACAGCCCCATGAAGTTATTGGTTCCTATAGACATACACACACACAGGCACTCACAATGGCAGCAGAAGAAAGAGACTCAGTGGAAGGGTTGGAGTCCAGGTAAGGAAGAGAAACAGAGTCCAAATCCTTTGCTTGGAGAAGGAAGGTGGGTAATAGCTACCTGTCCTGGGCTGTGAGTTGATCCTCACTGGCCAGTTGGGGCCTTCTCCAGCAAGGTGTTGTCCAGCGGCGGGTCGCGAGCAGGGCCTCTGGGTGGATAGGCGGTATGACATGGTGCTGGTCCAGATGGACAGGACATCCCATTGGGTCTATCTTCACTGCCTCCTTTTATAGGGGCAGACTTCCAGTGACCCTAGTGGCAGGGGCATGCCCAGGCAAGAGTCAGCCCCTGGTGTACTGAGCATGTGCAGTCCTAGGCACAAAGCTTCAGGGGAAGAAGGAACAGGCACCTCCCAGCACCACGAAGTTGCCAACAGCATGGCACTGAGTCGACCCAGCTCAGCTTGGCCCCACCAGGCACCATGTGCCTGGGAGCCATGCAGCACGGTATGGAGCCAGCTGAACCAGCCCTATGGCACACGGTTCCAGGCTGTAATGCACAGAGCCAGGCCAGCCCAGCCCAATGGTACACTACTGCCAGAACCACACAGAGTCCCATGCCATCAGGCTGGGCTGGCTCACGTGGTTCCTCACACTCTAGCTGGGAGCCACACACAGAGGCACAGAGACAGAGTCCTGCAAGCCCCAAATTGCAGCCAGGAACTGCATGATGCACACCCCCACACTCCACATCTACACGCACGGACACACACACACAGGCCCCCACAAACCCCGTGCCCCCCTATCCACACCCCACATATACACACAGCAACCTCAAAAAACCCTTTACCCAACCCCCCATACCCTTCCACATTCACCTACACCCCTCCACACTCATGTACAAAACTAAGACTTCATTTTAAACTATTATGCAATCACCTCCATATACACAACAAAACACACACAAATCAGGACAAAAATATTTTTGAAAGAAAATATTTTATTGTAGATCTGTGTTTTTTAGTACAATTTAGTTTTTTTCAGTTTGAAGATGTTAACCCCCCCCCCGGAAAGGTGTACATCTAGGGAAGGGGAGGGATGTTTGTTGGCAAAGGTCAGGGATTGAGGCAGGACTTCCTGTTCCAAGATGGTGATCAGGGGGTAGGACACCTGTTGAGGGTCGGAGCTATCATTGCAGTGCTCAACAGCTCACCATAACTCATTAAGCAGCCCTCCAGCTGCTCAAGAAGGCTACATTTTATTTTATGCATCTGAGTGAGCCACATTTAATTGGCTCCAGGGCTAGATTTGCTTTGATTTCCAACTCAATGATATAGTGCTAGGCCCTAACCATATTAGTAAAGTTTCTAGTATTGCTTTTTGTTTTATGAGATGTGTTATGTGTTATGTGCACCCCCCTTATCAAAATCCTATATTCATCCATGTTAGTTCCTGACATAAAGCCCAGGAAACACACCTGGGCAGTGAAAGGAACAAAGCTTGAGGGGAAGAAGGAAACACCCAGCACTAAAGGAAGCAGCAGGAACAGGAGAAGATAAAAGTTGCAGAGGAAGAGACGAGACTGAGCTGGGTCAGTAGGCCAGTGACTCCAGTTGGGAGCCAGGATTCTGACCTCATTGCACAGGACCAGGAAATGTGACATAAGGAGAATTCAATACTTGGCTGTATCTAGTTATGAAGAATTTGGGAGCCCCAGGGCTATACAGTAGTAGGGGATCCTCACCCTCCCTGCTCTCCCTCCCAACGGGTTGCACGTGTAGACAAGCTCCTGAGGAATGTTCACTGCGCTATTTTACATTTCAATTGCCAAGTCATGAGCAAGATCTTATAAAGAGGAATAAGGTAAAATGCCGCGTTTATTGATTACATGAATTAGATATAGAGGTTTGGACACACCAGTCATATAGACACACACAAATCATCATGCATATCATGTATCACACACACAGACACACACACAATATTGTCATTCTATCCAGACATTATACTTACCAGCAGCAGTTGTTCAATAATGGCCAGCCCAGGCCTTACTGAGAGAAAGAGATCTTAGAGATCACAGCTTGGAGCAGGATGAACAGACGCACCTGTACTCGGATGAAACAGCAGCTAAGAGACTCACCCAACTTGGCATTTTTTAAGTCTTCTTTTATAGGGATTGGCATCCTTTGTCTCAGCACTTTGGGGTTTTTCCATACCCAGCTTCTGTTTTTGTGGCTGATTTTCATTTGTCTTCAGTTTATCTCAGCCTGAGGTCAGTTTGGTTGTTAAAGTTGGTATTTCAGCCTTGGAGTGTTCTCACTGCCCATCTGGTAGGTTGCGTCTTAGGCCTCAAAGGGATTCTTCAGCCATCCATTAATTAGTTTAATGGCTGGTAACTTACATTTGACACTTTGTTGCTTACATAAACAGTTAAGTCTTCTTCTCCCATCTCTATGCCATTCTCTCGCCATTCACCCTTTTACATCCACTCATTCAAAAAGGGCGTACAGAGTTCATTCACTTATGTCAAGCAAAAGAGTACAAAAATGGAGTTTTCAAGTTACTTACAGGACAAAACTAACGTGGCTACATTTCACTACCATTGCACTCTATATTAACATCAGCTACATTAGTTCAGTTCATGCTACAACTGCAGTAAGCCTAAAGCTTATTAACAGTAGACAGAACCACTTTCTTTCATCTCTTTATGGCTTCTAAGATGTTACTTTCTCTGATATTCAGCTATTATTCCAGCTAAGCAGCTTTCTCTGCATATTCCCAGGAGCCCCCTTCAGGGTATTTCCATTAGGGCTGTGTGAAACAGCACTGTTTCGTTTTGACTTCCATTTTAAAGGGACCGAATTTCATTTTGATGTTTCATTTAATTTTGAAGCACTGTTCTGTTTTGTTTCGTCCAAACGGTTTTGCTATTTCAATGCATTTCGACTTTTCACCTATAGGCTATAATGGGGAATCGTGAAAATGCCTATAACTTTGGAATTTATTCCCTGATTCAAATGAAAACAGCAGAAAAAGTAACCCCTGCTGAGACCACAAGGCCTGCCAAGTTTCAAGGAGATAGGTGCCGGGGTTTCTGGGAAACTGCACCTCAAGCTGCTGACAAGCAAAACTTGTGTCACACATGTGTGTTAAGGTGTAGTGGGGTGAAAACAGCAGGGATGGTAGCCCCTGCTGAGGCCTTGAAGCCTGCCATGTTTCAAGGACATAGATGGAGGGGTTTCTGGGAAACTACACCTCAAACTGTTCAGAGCAAAACTTGTGTCACTTGTAAGTGTGAAGGCACAGAGAAAGCTCAGTTCAAACAATGCTGCTTTTTATGCCGTTTTTCTGTCCCTCCCCCAGAGCAGTGGGATTGGAAGGGACCTCAGGGAAGGACCACAGTCACTGGCCAGCTGCACAGTCAATATCAGAGAAGTCCTTTCCCCCTTCCCCCTTCCTCTTAGTTTCTCTTTAGCCGCAAGCAAGCCTGGCTTCGAAACTCAAAATATTTTGAAACTCTCAAAACATTTTGACTGTCTTCATTTTGCATCAATGCTGTTTCAAAGCCTTTCATTTCATTTTGATTTTGCAGTTTCGAGCTCAAAATTAGTCAAAACAGCCTCGAAACAAAACTGCTAGCAAAATTTCATACAGCCCTAATTTCCATCCCTCAAGTCAGTGATTTCAACCCAAAACGTACTCTTTAATTCATGTTCTCCTTTCTCATTTATGTACAGCACTATATAACTACTTTATCTGCATTTCTTTTGTCTTAAGCAACTGTAGTAGTTGCTTTCCATTCCCCGCAACACCTGTGCTTCAATCACCACTATTGTTCAAATTCCCTTTGGTAGCCAATGTCCTGTCCTGCACCAGTAGTACAGGTATCTCCACCTTATAGATAAAGCTCAGCAAGAATCAGTCACCCACTGGCTGCCTAGGAATTCACCTGAACACTGTCAAGAACTGCAGGCTCAAGACAGCACAAGAAGCTTCATGGGGCTGTGCACAAGTGTCCAAGTGTGCAAACATATGTGTTTTGGTGAGTGGTGTGTGTGTATGTCTGTATGCAAACACACATGGGCATGTAGGCACACATGTATCTGTGGACATGGGGATATGAGAGGAAGGAGAGCTGGGGACTAATACATTAGGTTTTCAACGTTGCTTCAGCCAGTTCTGGCAGAAGTTACAGAAAATGAAGCTCACAGCATGCTCTAAGGCCACTGCATGTAAAGGTACAATGGGATCTGATGCATGATCTACACAATCATGCTTCTTGCCATGCCACAAAAATTATTAATTGTTGCTAGATACTTTTCAGCATTTCCTTAAACTAAGAGATGGTGTCAAAAGTAGTGGACATCACTTTAAACTATATTGAGATATGATAGATTTGCTCCAAATCAGAAATATTTCATGAAATTCATTATTAGACCATTAAAGAACCTGCCAAAGTAATTGCAGAAAAATCAGTCATCATCTTCAAGAACTCATGGAGGAAGAGAGAGGACCCAGAGGCCTGGAGAAGGACAAACTTGTTACTTGTCTTCTAAAAAAGGGGAAAGGCAAAGACCTAGGGAGTTAAATACCAGCCAGCCTGACTTCAGTCCCCACCAACCTTGTGAAGCAAATTCTAAAAAGTCATTTTACAAAAAGCCAGAAAATGAGTTAAAAAAAAAAAGCCAAAATGTTTTTTTGCAAGAACAGATCATGGCTTTTGAGATACTTCCACACAACGTTGAGCTAGACAAGCTTTCACGGTATAGAATCACCATCAGGAGAATGTGCAAGAGGATGAAAAAAGTCTCTCAGACAGCAGCTCTTAAGGTCACAGAGAGCGTAGCTACATGAGATGCTTTACTGTGCAGCAGACTAATTTGCTGCACAGTAAATTGTCTCAGTCTAGATGTGCATGGCAATCAGGGAACAGTAGACTAATTTACTGAGCTGTCAGATAGAACTGGTATCTGGTAGCACAGTAAATCACTGCGCTTAAATACATGTATAGACAGTGCCATCAGAATTAGATTACTCTAGCTCAAATTGAGCCAAAGTATATTCAGTCACATTCATTGCAAGTGTAGATGTGCCCAGACAGCCCCAGGTTAGAACCAGCTTCCAGAAATGTGAAGGATTAGGAGAGTTTCTAAATGAATCTCAACAAATCAGACAGATGGTGTGAAATAAACAGTGTGGAACTCCACAAGGACACTTGCAAAGGTCAGAAATGTAACTTGACTATACCAGTGGGGCTCAACCTTTTGGGGCTGCAAGCCAAATGAATGGTAGAGGCCTGGCTTGCAGCTCAGATCAGACCCCACACACCAGGATCCAGCCCCATGCCTCCTCCCTTTGTCCTATGCCCCCAGATCAGGGCCTGTGTCACCACATCAGGCCCCGCATCATCTCTAGCAGCCCCATAGTGCCAGATCATGGCCCTGTGCACCTGGATTGTGGCCCAGTGCTACCTCCCTAGGGCCCATACAACTAGATTGGGGTCCTGTGCTGCCTCCAGCCAGCCTGTGTACCAAGGTCAGGCCCCAGACCACCTCTACGTGCCAATCCAGCATGCCACACATCTGGACGTTTGACAGCAGGAGAAAAGCAATCCATGCCAATTCTTTCCTGTTGCCAAATTTTCAGGCTTGTGGTGACCCTACAGTCCAGATGACTTGTCTATGTGGGATGGCTCTGGCCCATGGGCTGAGCATTGAGCATCCCTGGAATTCACCATTTCAAAATGGGGAATTCCAGCTGGGCAGCAGCCTTAGGGGAAAGGTCCTGGGTTAAATCATGCATTGCAAAGTGAAGCTGAGCCACCCAGGCCCAAGAAGCTCATATGTCCCTATGCTCTTCACCCCTCCAAATTTGAGACGTCGCAAAAGGATCAAACTCTCTGATCTACTGATGCCCTTTCTCTTTAAGCACTTATCACTGCCTTTCCAAGTCCTCCCCTCAGCCCCTCTCTCTCTGGCAATTCCTACCAGTCTCAGAAGGCACAAGGAAGTAAGGATCCACACCAAATCAGCTCCTGACTAGACCTTAGCAACTGCCCATGTTCTCGCTCCGACCTCAAGGGAGGCAGGAGTTGGCTTACTCCTGAGTGACACTGGGGGGGGCAGCCTGATCTTTACCAGGATGTAGGGCCAGAATCCTATTTCAGTGATTACACCCAAATGGCTCATCACAGACTGTGTGTAGCTGCTGGTATCAGCAGTTACACAGTGTGTGATCCTACTCCACGTGCGTAGAAGGGAAGGCTGGTATTCAGATGGGCTGCACTAACCTATCCTTGGGGTAGGCAGGGGAAATCCCATGGCCAAGGTAATACAATTAAAATGGCACTGTGTAGTGAAGGATTGCACCCTTATCTGTTGGCAGACAGGACGCCCTCCGAGAGCCTCATAGGTAGCTTCCCGCCGGTCAGCTTCCCATGAGAGGATCCCAGCTACACGCCAACTTTATGGAAATGAGAGATTCCTCCCTTGCTCCTGCAGCCATTGGCTGAGGGCATGTGAAACTTGGGGGCATCCAAACGCCAAGCCTCCAGGCTTGGACCTGCATGTAGGATGCCCGCCAAAGGATTTGGAAGGATTTGAAGCCCCAGGCAAGGGTAGAAGATACTTGTCAGTAGCAGAGCCATATATGGTTCTTGAATAATTTAAGTGGATTTGGTTTGGCTGATTTGACTTGGGACACAAAAATTTTTCCTTTAAAAAAAAAATAAAATAAAATCTGGGACTCCAGTTTCAGAGTCCGCCCAGAAGTATGAGCCCCTGAAAGGAAGGTCCATTGAGGCCGTCCACATGGCAATCTCTGCTCAAAGAGGGACGGAAAAGAGAAAGAGTTGCTGGGCCAAAAAGAGGAAGCCGAGGCAACCCACTTAGGAGCACTGCCATGCAGCACCATTAGTTTCTCCTCTCCTGGAACAAGGTTGTGTTAGGCTGAGAGCCAGGCAAGAGAGGCTGCAGAGGTAGCAGGGAGGGCATGAGTCTGAACCCAGGTAGGAAGCCCCAGCCTGCCCTGGCTCCACGAGCTCATTCGTTCCTGCAGCAGCTCTGACCGATTGCCTTCTGGAAGGGAGAGAGAAACAGCCAGTCTGCGAGCTTCCCCATAGAGAACAGGGCTTTCCGGAGACCTGCAGAAGGGTCTGAAATCTGCAGGCCGTATGCAGTCATTTCCACCGTGCACTTCTCTCTGTATGGGGGCTGGGCTAGGAGTCCTGTCTGCAGGATGAGGCTGGAACTAATAAGAGGGAGCCCCCAGGGAGAGGGGTAGGTAAAGACAGCAGTGTGGTTACCTAAGCCAGGCTCCCAAAAGCAAGGGCACATGCTACTCCTGGGGAAAATCCCATCTTCTCTTCCTGCCTCCCCTCCAACAGCGCACTGCTGCTGCCTTGACGGAGCAAACCACCAGCACCAAATCCAGCAGCAAATGGGGTGAGAAGTGCCATCTCCTCAGCCAGGCTCTGGGGCTGCTACATGGGGGGGGAGTCCCATCTCCTTTTCCTCTTCACCCACCCCCGCCACCCTCCCTGTGGCAAGCAGTATTGCTGCAATGAGGAAGCAAACTGCCCACTGGGAACCCAGTAGGGACTGGGTTAAGCAGCAAGGGGACTTGACCCAAGCTTTTCAAGAGCGGTTGGCCAACCCGGCTCCACATCCCAACACCTGCCTCGGCACAAAGAAGAGAGAGCCCCGGCTTGCCTTTGAAGGCAGTACTCTAGGGTGTCCCAGAGCTACATCTCTGCAGCCCTCTTCATTGCCCTCCTGCAATGCTCATTGCAGTCCCATACTTTATAGATCTTACTCGGTCATGTTGCTTTTTACTGTCCTTGAGGCAAAGACTTTTTGTGAACTCATTTTTTGGACAACCTGTATAGTTGGGAGAGGTGGTAGACAAACTTCCAGGCCTCCAGTGCCCTTCCTTAAATCACCTTGTCCATAAAATTTTTGTTTCAGGAACCTGAATACGAGCTGTACATTTACTTCTAATGACTTGATTATCATTTGCTTGCTTTGTGGTGTTTTTATCCTTAATATATAATATATTAAATGAATATACATGCCAATAAATATATATTTGTTTTTGATTGGCTCATAAACTGAATGTTATAACACTTAGGTCCCTGGCATATTTGTAAAGCTTCTAGTTTCTACTTAACTGAAGAAAATGTGCTATATGCAATAGTGTACTCCACCATCTACATCCCCACCCCTTTCCAGAATCCTAGCTCCGCCCCATGCCCATCACTTTGAGTCTTCAGGAACAGTAACATGGGTTTTACACTACCATTGTGGGGGCGGGGGGAGCTAGAACCTGGCAGGATCCAAATCCAAACAGAAAATTAAATTAAATGCTTGCCTTTATTTGTTTTCAGATACCTTACTTTCAACCAAGGCTCCTCCTTATTCAGCATTTAAAACTGGCAGCCATGAAGACTCACTCCGGGATATCTGTTTCCTTGTAGAGGGGTTAGGCTTTCTAATATTCTCAGTGTTCCCCGATTTGGCCAAGGCTTGGGACCTCCTGCAGTGGGGCCATGAGCTTGCATCTGCTCTCTAAATCCAGACATGTACAAATTGGTGTCTCTCCCACACTTGACTCCACCATTCTGCCTGTACACCAGTCTGCATCAGCTGCTTCTGAGTGTCACGGGCGCAGAACGAGTGAAGATGTAAATGGAGGGAGACTTGCAAGAACTAGACCTCTTTTTCAAGCCTCTGATGAGTGCTTTAGAAAAGAAAGCAAACTGGTAAATTTTGAGTCAGGTTGGAATGGGCGGTATAGAGTTGGGGACACAAGGATAGGGGAGTCTGTCTCAGGTGCAGAGTATGTGAAGTGATGGATGGGGGGGATATCGGTGTACCTTCTTCTCTCCTTTATGAAACACAACCACTCACATTTCTGTCCAGTCATTCCTTTCTCTTATTCAGAGGAAGTTGCAGGCAGGGGAGACTGGGAGCTGGTATCCTTGATAAGTGAGGATGCAGAGGAGTAAAGTGCATGCACTGGGATTGTAGAAGAGAAGAACCAGATGCTTATAGGAGTTCAAGGAGATCAGGGACAGAGGGGAAGTTTTAGCTAGGAACAGGAACAGCCTAGGACCCTCGAAAATAACTCTGCACTGTGTGGGGACAGGGTCCTCCACGTGGTAAGACAAGTCTTCAGGTAAACATATTTTAGTCATAGTTCCTGTAATGTTTTGTAGCTGCATGTGTGAGGTTGTCCTACCCCTAAGGCCTTTCAGGACAGGAGAGGAGATTCACCCAGGGACAAGAGCAGCTTGGGACCTTACATAGACCAATAAGGTATGTACTACTAGGGAAGAAGACCCAGGAAGACAGGCATGCTGAGACCTGAAGAAGGTGAGTGGGTGGAAAAGAGGAAAATGAGGCCCTGGCAGAAGAAAACCAGAACAAACGACAGCCTATTTCATGCCAGAACTAGGACAAGGAGCTTTCCGTGCAGGCGTGGAAAGGAGAGGAGACTAGTTAGCTTCTTCTGCAGAAAGAAGAGCTCAGAGATGTGCTCACCCGTAGCTCCTTCCCTGCCACTCTCCCTGTGGTGCAAAGGATCTTGCTGTAATTCTTGGACTCCTGCTTGGTTTGTGTCTCACCTGGCTGCTTGTGAACACCAACCTCTTCTCTTCTATTTCTTTGGTTCTGTGTCTTCACTGAGCTCCCTGGACTCGCCAAAGGCTAAGCTATACAAAGAAGTGATCACAAAGGATGCTGGGGCATGTTTCATAGCATGTCAGGTACTCCGCGTTAAATGCCATGTGCATGTTCTAACTGTGGTAAGTGTAAGATGGCTCACCCCTCAGTGATGGGGAGGGAAGAGGGGGCAATCTGGCATTTACCATAAAGCAGAGATACAGTCTTATTTCTCTTCAAATACCCAACCATGTAACTGCTACTTTTGGCACTTATACACAGTTTGTGATCCCATTCCACATGTAGTATCCAGATGTGCAGTCAGCTGTGCTCTGGATGGGCAGGTACTTGGCTCCATGAGTGACTGGTGCCTTCTGAATCCGGGGGAGTAACCGCAGAAGCCGCTGATGGCGGTGGCTCTGCCAAGGGGGGCACCAGCACTACCAATACCATCAGAGTCAGTCGTTGGAGGGGCACCTGCCCCATCGGGGGGCACGCGTACCCCCATGCACCCCCTACCAGTCGCCTATGCCTGGCTCTATATTCATGTTCCTGAATGTGTGTCTGAAATAATGGCTCAGCAAGGAGGCATGCCCTTCTGCGTTTCATCCAGAGACCCTAATGATTGGGGCAGCCATCTACAAAGTGTGAGACCCACGGTCTAGATCCTTCTGAGCCACAAAAGGCATGAACTTGAATCTCTTGGAGTTCCTGCTGCAGGCAGGCATTAATGAGCCCTCCTCTTGGAGCTGAGCATTTAAAAGTCATCAGATAAAATGGATGGAGGACAGGAGGGAAGCTTTTGTCCATTGGGAGCAAAAGAACAAGCTAGAATGGAGGCCACTGTCATTCTAGGGCAGCATCCCCCTCATTCAGCCACATGTCCTGGACCCGCATGTCTCCTGATCAAGATAGGCCAATATCAGGGAGGGCGGGAACAGAGACTTGGTAATGTTTGAGTTGTGACCTGGTGGCTAGAGGACTCTGCTGACAGGTCAGAGAGATGCAATTTCATAAACCCTCTGGATGAGTTGAACTTAGAAAGTATAGCCAAAAGGGAGGCTGGGTGTGACTTCACAGCAAGTCAGCTACTCCAGATGTACACACCCAGGCAAAGGTTCATGCGAGGTAGCTCACTTCAGTAACGGGGGTGGTTCATCCAACATTTACTTCGGGGTTAGGGTACACACCTGTGCAGTCACCACAAAGGAGCTGACATACTTTAAATTCATATACCAGCTTCCTTCAGGCCAACTTTTTTTGTATCTCTCTAGCCTTGCAGAACACTACCAGGATTAGCAAAGAGCAACACTTGGAGAACACCACCAGCATGCCCTGAAAAACCCTGGAGAGCTGAAAGCTCTTGAAAAGACCTTCATATCCCATAGCTGGAAGACATAGCTAGGAAAGGACAGGTTTCCGTAGAGTGTAGTATATTGAGGGATCAAAGAAGGCAACGAAGGAGAACAGACACTGATGTGGTCTAGGAAGCCAGGTAAGTGAGGGTAGCCACCTGTAATTATAGCTAAGTTCCAAGTTAAGTAAATTCTTACTCAAAAGTTTCTTACATGAATTCAAAATTTCAAGTATCCCATCTAGTGCATGTATCCGCTGCAGAAGAGGCAGATCTTCCACCCAGCTCCTACCTGAAGAGATAGGAAGACAAAACTATGCTGTTGCAATTTTTTAATCTGTAAAATAAATCTCTAATCCTATCCTGGTTATATAGGCAGAGCCATACACAGGCACAAGTATATCACAAAAGCATCACCTTGTGCATATAGTCCTCCCATCCCTAGTGGGCATAACTGCTCCTTAAAGAGCCCAGAACTGGGAAAATTACTTTAGGTCACAATGTCACAGCCTTTACTCAGCTGGGCAAGGGAATTTAAAGACAGGAAGGAGAGAATTCCCTATCCTGCTTATTCAGAAGACTTCCAGCTGGCTCTGCCTCCTTGCAACACCCAGCTAATAGTGTGTGCCTAGACTGGGTCCCTTCCCTGCTTATAACACGATACACCTCTTCTGCCTGTGTTCCTGCAGTGCTTTTTTAGACTGGAATTAAAGAAGCTAGGGTGACCAGACATCCTGGATTTCAGAGGCTGGTCCTGGACGAATGACGAAAATTAAAACCAGCATCCCATTTGAAATAGGAAGCCCTAGCAAACAGCAAAATTGCCCTAATAGGTTAGCTTGATTAGTGGAAGGACCATTAAACGGGATTGTTAACAACTGTGAAGAAAACAATGGATCATTAATGGGCCATTGACTCCTTAGCTGCCTGAACAGTAATACCAGTGGTGGCCTATCCCCACTTCTGCCTGCAGCAGGGTAGGAGCAGCAGGGGAGAGGGGGCAGTGTCCCAACATTGTCCCAGATTTCACATTTACCCATATGGTCACCCTAGCAAATGCAGGCCTGAGCCTGAACTTACTCCTGAGCTGACTCATTCCTAGGCTGGCTGAGACTTCCCAAAATGACGTCTTGGGTAGTTGGGGTGCATTTTAAATAGGATAAAGAGGCCTGATTTCCAGGAAGCAATAAGCACTTACATTTGAAATCAGGTCACTTTCTAAAGGTCTCAAATTGGAGCCTCAGATATGAGTCAGCTTGTCAGCAATTACTCATGAAAATCCTGGGTTGGAGCATTTCCCTGCAAAACCTGTCTCAGTCCCTCATTTCCCTCTTACTAAGGAAACCATCCACCTTTCATCACCCTGCGCTGGAAATAATGAGGCAAATCACATTAAATGGAAGAACAAAGCCAAGCAAAGCAAAAGTCTTTAACTGGCACAAAAGGAAAGCAAATAATGAATGATGCAGAGATGCAATGTATTTGTGTGTCTTGCTTCAATCTTTATGAGAGGCTAATGTTGACCAGCTACTTAACAAAATTAACGTTTGCAAGATAGTAGAATTGCAGACTAGAAAAGGGGCAGAACAGGTGAAAAAATAATCTAACTTATCATCAGAAGTGTCTGGAGCCTGGGGCTGCTCCCCTCAGTTCAGTGTGCTACAGAAGGGCTGGCTGGGGCACAAGGGTGCTCCAGCACGGGGCTAGCTGGTAGCCCATCCCTGTATGGAAACACCCGCATGCCCCAGCCATTCAGGGTAGCATCTACACATGGGCTGCTGCAGAGTTTTTTACTCCACAGCAGAATAGTACTTGTGTTTACAAGAATTATCCTGCTGCAGAGTAAATTAGTTTACTCTGGCCTCATAGGAGCGCATATGTAGAGGTGTGTTACTGCACAGCAGATTAGTCTACTGTGGAATAAATGTCTCATATGAACATGCCCAGAGTAGTTATCAATAGCCTCTGTCAAAACAGGATTGAACTGCAGCTGGGGTCCTCTAGCCCATAGGCTGGCTTTATTCAGCATTTTCATCAATGATTTGGATAGTTGGACAGGCTGTAAGCTCATAAACTGTATTGATAACAAGAGGGTTACAAGATGAGATCCAAGCTGTCTCTGGAGAAGACTTAACATCCATGCTGTACCAGCCCCTAGTCCAAAGACATTCTCCAAGCTGCTCCAAGAGATCGGGTCCTGAAAGTAGGAAGGAAGGAAGCCCCTGACAGTGATGTGAGAGAGAGAATTCAACACCTTTGACCTTCAAGTAACGTGCCTGCCTCGGCTTCCCTTCCCTTTCCCAAACCTTTGTCGGTGCCTCTTAGCCAATGAGATGTCAGTATGCTACCAAACTGGAGAGAGGCTGAGACTTGTCCAAGAGGGCTCTGATGTCATAATGCCGCTGCACAAATGTGAGGTGACTTCAATCACAAAGCCCTGGCACAGAGTAACCAAGTCTGGGTGGGTATGAACCCAAGCTGCATCACACTGAACTCGGACTGGACCTTCTTACTGAGAAGCTATGGGGTGTATGGGAGTGCCAAAGTCCATGCTGAACCATGGGTGCTAGAGTTCCTCCTGGGGTCTGGACCTGCTGTTTTGAAAGAAAGAGGAGGAGGTGGATTCATAGATGGGGTTGTATTAAGGAGAACAGATGAAGAAGACGACACTGAACCACAGGCCACAATTTAAGATGAGCAAGGGGCAGAAATAACTGGTGTACAATCTCGTCTCATGTATGTACCCATCTGACTTTCCACCTGTCTGTAACAAACTCTAGTGTTACCATTATTCCCTTTATGTGTCCAAATATCTAAGATAGCCTTCCATCTAATCCTCCCTCCTTCCTTCCATCCCAATATCGAATACATTTGCATGTCCATTGCCATCCACCTCTTTGAACTTTCCATCTAGCCAGTCTGCCTAAATTCATTCATAGTTTCATAGTAGCTAGGGTCAGGAGGGACCTGCACAGATCATCTAGTCTGACCCCTGCCACAGGCAGGAATGAATGCTGGGTTCACAAGACCCCAGACAGGTGATCATCCAACCTCCTCTTGAATTTGGCCAAGGTAGGGGCGAGGACTACTTCCTCATTCTTAATCCCATCCCTATCTGATCCTGAACCTGTAGCTCTACCATCTAATCTCAAATCTAATTTAATTTCAATGTGATGGTACTTTTGGTATAGTAATGAATAGAATAGCCTGATTTGCTCTGCTTATTGTCAGTGATGCTTCCTCTGAATGGAAGGAGGTGCTGGAAGAAGAAGAGCTGGGATGGGACAGGCAGTTTTGACAAGCAGAGTCCAAGCAGGACCTCTTCAGAGCAGCAGGCAGAGCTGAGAGTCACTAGGAGGGGAAGCTTCAAAGTGCTAAGAAGAGCTCGTGGTGCAAGTGTAGCCTTGTCCTGAGCTGAGACAGTGAGGCTAGCTTTGTAGTGAGGAGCAGAAAAGAGGTGCTGTGGAGGTGGCTTTGTGGCATTGAAATGGGCTAAGACATCCATGCCTGATGCAGTTGTAAGGCACCAAGCTGGACAAAGATGGTTTTGGGCACATCTATATAAGATGCAACTCCGCAATGATTACTGTGCATTTATTACTTTTATTAGCAAGTACTAAATAAATGTGCAGTAACTGGAGTTACTATGCAGTAGCTCCAGCAAATGTCTTTTAAGTGGTGCTACCATACAGTAGACTAATAATACTGCACGGTGGCATATAAACACTGTCCATTCTGTAACGCACTATTGTGCAGTATTATTTGGCTACTGCACAGTCAGTGTCTTGTGTAGACTCACCCTCTGAGACACTGAGCCAGGCCAGGAGACCTCAGTGGCAGCCAGAAGGCACTGCGAAGGCAGAGAGGTGGCTTGGAGCTACCAACCTGGGCTGCAAAGGATGCTTAGACAGCAGAGACAGCTTTGAGGTGTTAGCTGGACCAACACAGTATGAAGAAAGCTTGAGGTTGCTGAGATGAGATGAGTAGTCAGTGAAGAGGCAGTTTTGAGGTACTGACCTCAGCCCAAATCATGTCGAAGCAGGATAGAGGAAATGGACTAGACCAAAATAGTGTAGAAGCAGCATGAAGCTGCTAAATTGGCTGGGGGGCAGCTCTGAACTACTGAACTGAGCCAAGAGGTGGGAAGGTAGCAGGTTAAGAGGTGACTTTGAGGCACTGAGAGAGCTTGGAGGCACAGAGTTATGCCCTGATAGTGAACAGGAAGCTTACAGCTCCTGAAGTAGGCTGAAATAGTGTGGATACAGTTCAGAGGGAGCTTTGAGATCCTGAGATAACAGGGAAGGAGCTTGGAGACACTTTGCTGAGGCAAGTTGGGCCAGAAGCAGCTTAGAGAGACAAAAGTAGGCCATGATGATGCATAGGCAGCTTTGAGGTATTGAACACAATGTTTTAGGCCCAAAATGATGAGGAGACACTGAAGTGGCTAAGAGGATACAGTTACCTCAGTCACTGAATGTGCATAAAAATGGCTTTAAAAGGGCTGAGCTAGCCAGGCCAGTGCAGAGCCAGCAGTGAGGCATTAAAGTGGACTGATACAATACTAAGGCATCTTAGCGGTGCCAAGTTGGGCTGAGGTAGTGTAGATGTAGTTGTCAGCTGGACAGCTAGGAGGCAGCTTTGAAATTCAGAGCTTAGGTAAGAACAGCCAAGGCATCTCTGGGTCAAAGGCAGCTGAAATCACGGCAGCTTTGCAAAATTGAGATGACACAGATCCTGGTTTGAGGCAGCAAGTTAGACCATGATGCTACAGAAGCAACACTGAATCATTGAACTAAGTCAAGATGGTGTGGAACCAGCTGTGAGGCAGTTTGCTGGCCTGAAATGATGCAAAGGCAACTACAAATGTGGAGGCAGCTTCAAATTACCAAGCTGGACTAGAGGGAGCAGCTATGTAGCTGAGATGCCAAGTGCCTCCCTTGCCCAGCCTCAGAACCCCGCTATCGTCAGCTGAAGCAAGTGGCAGAGACCAACCCCAGGGCAAATGTGGCCTGACATCTACAGGCAGACCTGCCCAAATCTAGACTCCATCTATCTGGAGCAGAAAAGCAGCAGGGGAGGAAGAGAGTGGGTAAGTGGTTAACCCTGCAATGTTAAGAGCACAATTGTTTTGCCTGTGTAATACACCAGACCCTGATTACCAACGTCCATTTGTGGAAAGTGCTAAGATGTGTTGGGGTGTATTCCAGGTTTCTCAGCCTACAAAACGGAAATTTTATTGACCGGTAGTGCACTGTGGGACAACATGCCTTTCCTTAACCCCAGGAGCAGGAGTTATCTTAACTCACCCTTGCATGTGTAGCCCAGGGGTACATGGGTATGTACTTTCTTCTCCAGTTGAAGGGGATTGTTAGCTGGCAGGTGTGCTGGGGACAAAACTGCAGACTACTCACAGTTCCCCTCTGTCCCAAAGGACAATCTGGAACTTAACTGCATACAAATTGACTATTATTTACATAACTGGGTAAAAAATAAACATAAATATAAACATATGTACAGATATTTGTGTATATAAGTATATAGTCGCATATATAACTATGAACCTTATTCTCTATAATGAGTTAAGCACCACCAGGCTTTCAGATGAGTGACAGGTGAACACAGGTAAGTAATAGCAAGGGGTCCCAGCACATCCCCCCAGGCAGGGTTATAGACTCTATTAAAATACCAATACGCAATTAGAAAAATACACAAAATATGAGACACAGTGTTACAAAATATGAGGTGCTCCCCCACAAATTATAAGGCACATAATCATCAAAAATAAACTTGACTCTCCAAAAGTCCCCAAAGCCCAGGTTGTTCTTAAGGCCTTGGCTGTGCTCCAGTGACTAGTGGGAGGGCAAACTCCTAATGCCCTTGTGCCTTCCACAAACCCCAGTGAAGTCTACAAGCTCAGAGGGGCCCTCTCCCCCAGGGACCTCCCCCTCCAGGAGTCCCTTACTAGCCAGAAGGAATTTCCCCTCCCCCGTGGGAATCCTTTTCCCCAGCATCTCACGACTCCAGCGTCCAGAGTGAGTGGTTCTTCGCCCCTCAAGCACGTTGCTCCTCGCTTGCAGGAGCCTCCTGGGCCTCTGGCTCCTTCTGGACCGCTTGCCCACTTGGAGCCCCAAACACTGTGACATGATCCCAGGGGCTTTGCCTTCTGCTAAGGATTGGAGACCCAGGTCATGTCATGCAACACCGGGGCTCAGTCTGCAACCAGACCCTCTGTGCAGCATTGTCTGTACTGGGTTGTTGGCTCTGTGCCAGGGGACCCAAACCTGAGCTGCCTTGAGAGGCTTCCAGGGTCCTGCTCTATGCGCTGACCTTTGCGCTACATTCCTGGCTGCACACCATGGGCTACAGACCCGAGCTGCCTTGTACAGCTCCCAGGGTCTGGCTTTGTGCACCAAGCTATACACTCCACAGCAGGGCTAGGGACATGACCACTCACTGCTCCCATATGGCAAGAAGGGCTTTGAGACTTTTCAGGGCATCAGCTCCCCCTGCTGGCCAGCTCACACCAACTTCTTCTTTGTCCAGCCTCTTCTCTGACCCTTGACCTAGCCTCTCAAATGCTAAGTACACTGCTCCTTTTATTCTCCCTGGAGGCACTGCCCCTGGAGTGCTATGTGACTTGCAAAGTGCAGACTACAACCAGGTCTGGGGCTCTCTGCTCCCCAACCAGGGGCAAGGAAAACCCCTCCCCAGCACTTACCTGATTAGTGGTTGTGCTCCACCAAGCACAACAAAGATCTTCCGAGCCCGGGTGTGTTGGGCTGTGTCATAAGTCTGCCGCACACGTGGCTTTGCTAACTCAGCGCAGACCACAGTTCAGTACACTTGTGCAAGTGGTGAGAACTGTGGATTTGGTGGAGGAACATCTGACCACATTGCTGCTGCAGAAAGTCCACATGCAGAGGCAGACTTCACCTACCTCTGCAAGGAACTCATCACCCCCACTCGCCCACCCCCACATGAAGGTGACTGTGTAAGCAGTAGGTTGCAGAAGCTATCATTCTCAAAGCTGTCTGCTACCAGCACACAGATTAACCAGTTTGGTATCAGCAGATCAACTGCAGAGCTGGCAGTGGTAAAGGTCTGCAGTGCTATTGTATAAGCTGTTTACCTGCAGGCTATAAGCATCTGTAATAATAACTGATTTTCAGAAAGTAGGGTTTCAAAATTCAGGATGTGTGTGCCAGTGGCTCTGCTGCATCATTTCTCCTGCCAGAGGAGCCTGTAATCTAGAGAGTCATTAAATCCATTAATTGCAAGAGGTTACTCCTAACTACTGCATGCCTTGGTGAACCTCAGTGACAGGTTCATAAACCCCAGGTGGGAAACATTGACGAGATGATGGTGCCAGGGTGCGGAGGAATGCTGAACCTTCCCACTGACGTGGTTCCATAGACGCCACAAAAGAGTTCTTGCTGGGAATGGTACTTACACAGCCCCTCTGACCACCCTTTGTAGCCGGATTATGTCTAACTGGCAGTGAGAATGAGCCCATAGCCTTAGACGCTAAACTGAGGCCTTTAGGTTACAGCCTTCCTTGGAGCCTCTGTGCCCCCCTTTCCTCCAGCTCAGCTGCTGATGAGGACATTAGGCCCTGAAAAAAGTACAACCAGAAATGAAATCCAACAAGGCAGGCAACTTCTTTAAAACAAGACATTTTTCTGATAGCTGCAATGCAGTAGGCAGTGTCCTTGGATCAAGATCCCCAAGAAGAACCTATCTCCACAAGAAGGTCCTGTTGACTCTGCTGGAGCGGGAGGTTTCTGTCTCAGACCTGGGTCCAAACTATAGCTCCTTTTTTCAAGCCAGCTTCCCACACTGGGCTTCTCTGATGCCCCTTCTGGATGCCAGTCTTTAGGGTTTAGGAACTTCTTCCATAGATAAATTTGATGTATTACATTCCTGATGACCTGTTCTCTATTAGCCAAGAAAGCTATGTCCAGAAACCACTCTCACCTTTCCTAGTCCTAGAAAAGGTAACCCATCCTTCCCAAAGTATAACAACATATAATCAAGTCAGGGAAACTGAGGAATGCAATTATAAACCAATACCACATCCTATTACAGATGCTCAGCTATGGGATGCGGGTGTCCACCATGATTTGGAGGGATTCTCACCTATTTTCTCCTGATGTGGCTTATACAGTAGGCAAACGTTACAGAGGGATACAGAATATCCAGGGACACCCTTAGCGGTTGCAGAAAGCATAGGAGCATGCAGTAGAAAGGCTGATGCCGAGATAGCGCTGCCCCCAAAATGGCATGGATGCCATGTGGCGTACAGCTGCTATGTCCCTCCTCGCCCCCCATCCCCTCCCACAACCTTTGCAAAGCTAGAGGCCAGTATTTTTATACGGAATAGACTCAAGGTGCTATCAGACTCCTTAGACAAGTAATATAACTGAGAAGTGCCCCACAAAGAAGACAATCTGGCTTAAAGTATGCCAAGGAAATTAGGGAGGCCATATGTGCCACGGTTGGTGTTTTAATACGTAATCAATTGCTAATGCATTCATTGTTATGGAGCACAAAATAGCACGGAACATGTTGTGTTGACATGTTTAAAATGCCTGATGTGCTTTTTTTAAGCAAAAAATTCTGGAGTGAAGGGAGGATTTTCTGAACAGGCTATTTGGTGCTGTATTAACATCATGGATAGTATTTGTAAACACACACATAACTTTCTCTGCTAATCTAGGGTTACTCTATTTCCGGTTTCAAAAAAGAGGACACCTGTGCAGGGTGGGGGGTACATGATTGTGGGGGGCAGTGACATGCTGGTGCCCTGCCCCTGCTCATGTGCCACTGCCCTCACTTCCAAGCCACAACCCACCCCGAGCCTTGCTGCTGCCCCATTCTTCTGACCCGCAGACCCCTGGCCCTGCTGATGTCCTTCAGTCCCAACCCACAGCACCCTGGCCCCCTGGGTCATGTACTCATTCTCAACCTGCAACCCCTGGCGCTGCCAGGGCCAAACACTCCTGACCACAGTGCTCCACCCCACACGGTGACCCTCACTTTGAAGCCACAGTCCTCACAGCCTTGCTGGTGCCCGTCACTCCCAACCCACAACCTCCTGCTCCCTCCAGCCCTGCTGCATCTCCTAGCTGCCCGCCTTTGCCACTGGCCCGGCCACACAGTTCCCTGCTGCCCACAAAGGGTCTACCCTGCCACCTTCCCGCACTGCAGGAGCAGTCCTCTCCCCACCACCCCCTGCCCTGCTGCAGCCCCAACACCTGGGCAGCTTCCCCCCATGCCAGCAGGCATCCACCACTCCTCACACACCCATCCCCTCCACACACCTTTGCCATACATACACACACACAAACTCACATGCTTCACACAGTCCCCCTGAACAGTCCCCAAGCCCTGGCCCTCCAACCCCCACTCTCCATAGACTTACCTGCATCCAGCTACCAGGGCTGCTCCCACCACCCTGCCTGGCTGCATGCTAGCCATATGCGTGCATGTGCACAGATATACGTGGTGCTGTCTGCCTCCAATCGCCCTCCCCACACTACCCCCAGCCTCAGCAGCTCCTTGCAAAGGCAAGTGTGGAAGTGCCTGGAAATCTTTGATGCTGAGAAAAGCAAAATCCAGGACATTTGTCCATATTTTAGAAACCGAGAGAGATTGGAGGACACAAAAAGAGGACATGTCTGGGAAAACCCAGATAAATGATGACTCTATAGGACATGAAGTGCCGTGTCAGTAACTGGTATAGACCAAGGCTGCTCAGCCCCCAGCCTATGGGCCAGATCTGGCCTGCAGGTCTCCCCACAGGTCTGGACATTTGGTAGTGGGGGAGCAGTAGCAATTAGCACTGTCATCACTCCCTTGCCACCAAATTTGCAAGATCTAAGCTTTGGATTGGCTCTGCATCTAGGGATTCACTCTGTTTCTGCATGGGTGGATAGAGCTGGAGCCTCATGCAGCTGCACAGAAATGGCCTGATGCAGCCACATAGGTTCAGGCCCTGACTGAGCTGTTACCATGTGGCCGCATCAGGTATAGTCCTGCACAGCTGCATTGGTCCCAGCCTCGTGACTGCATTGGTTTAAGCCAAACCATTTATGTGCAGCTGGATCAGGCCTTGCATCGGCCAGCATCACATGCCAAATTGGGCCCACTGACCAGATCCAGCCTGTGGACAGACTTGGCATTGCTCATCTAGGCCACAGGCCAAAAAGATGGGACACCCCTTATATCGACTGCTGATGTTTTTGAACACTACAATAAAACTTTTTGGCACAGTAACAACTTCCTATTTCCTTACAACTGACTTGGACAAGACTAAGTGCTTAAGCAAACAGCACTGTTTCAAACTCATATACATACCAAGAAAAACTAGGGACAATACAGACAGCCTCACCAATCCCTTATCCAAATGTAGATGGGTGCATTTCTCTACTCCCTTTCTCCCTCCCTCAAAATATGAGACAAGCTGAAAAGTACAGCTAAAGGGCAACAAGAGAGATCACCTCACTGGTACTAATATCTGTTCTCTCTGTTGCCCATTATTGTCCTTTCTCTTCCCAACATTTTTGGTATGGCAATTCCTCTGAAACAGTCTGTAAGGTAATATACTAGAGAGACCACAGGAGTCTCTTACAAGGCCTATAGGCCCCTGGTAGATGTTACCCTTAAGATATAATTAACCAGTTAATCTTGTCTTAAAGTAGTATGCCAGTCACATGTTCATTCAATTAATGGTGCAATAAAATGGAATGAGCTGCAAAGTTGTTACACAAAAAATGTGTAATAACTTTGTGCTTGCTTTGCATCATGCCATAAATCGTACAAGTGACCAGCACCAGAGCCTTGAAGGGTTTTGATGGCTAGGAATGCCTCTTAACTAACGGGGCTCCCAGTTGTGGGAACGCATGGAGCTCTTGGCTCCCATGCAACCCTGCAGCTTGGAGCACCCATCGGCTCATCGCGGTTCCCAGCCACCGGAGCGAACGGAGGCCTTGGTTCCCATGTTCTCCTGTGGCTGGGAGACTCGGTCAGCTGATTGGTGTCCGACCCACAGAAACACCACTTCCTGGTGCAGAGGGAGCCTGGGATCATGATCATGATCCCAGGCTCTCCCTGCACTTGCAATGTGGCACAGTTGGGATCTGATCCCTGATTCCAAACAGGTGGTATGGCAGGAGGCACAGATCAGATCCCATCACACCTTTACTTGAACATCTGTCGGCAACTATAGAGTGTCTATGCCTGAATAAGCTTTTGCATAGGGGTTTGAGTTGCAAGAGGTATAAGTTCTTGTGTTTGTACTGAAAACTATGTAGAGGGAGCTGGTTCTGCACAGGGCCCATTGCCAGAGTTGGAGTTGTACATAGGAGACAGCTGAAAGCCTGCAGTCACAGGCCTGCATGGGGATTTGAGGGTACTTGGAGCAATCCAGTCCCATTTTGAACGGGTGCTCCGTGAGCTCGCAACTGCCTTTCCTTTCCACCGCCTCCTGCTCCATGAACTTGTCCAAGCTTTTCTGCCTCTGTTCATCCATGCCAGGTCCCTGCATTCATCACTCCTCTTTAGCATCTCAGCAAGGAGGCCACTCACGGCACGTTGCCTATTTGCCGTCTTCAGAAACGCCTGTGTGTTCAGGCTCCCATGTGGGAAGGCCAGCTCTTCACATCCTGGAGCACTTGCCAAAGGAAAGTAGACAATTTTCAAGAAAAGCACACTTTGCACAGTATGCAACAAGACCACCATTTGTAATCGATTGATTTTGGTAGGCATTATGAGTGCAGGTGGCTTATTTGGAGTTTTTCTTTAACACTAAAAGTTCAGTCCCTTTGCCCACTACCCTAACTAGAGGAAATCAAAAGAAAATAACATTGTCCGTTTCATATCAGAACATAAAAATGCTCCAGTATCTCCCAGCAAGAACAATTTCCTTCATCCTTCCCCTCTTCTGTTACCTAGGGCCCTTTTAAACACACCCAGCTGGGAATAAACTGGTTCCCCCTTGGCTTTATCTCATCATTGCTAAGAATGGCCAGCAACCCCTTCTGGAGCCGTAAGGGTGTCTACAAAGTGCCATACTCTCCCTTTCAGGATTTACATCGCTTGTCCATGGCAGGAAGCATGTGTCTCACGCCTCTTTTATCAGTGTGAACTCCCTGAGAGGCAATCCATCAAGGACACAAGCACTTTGGAGGTCCCTAAATGGCAAAGAGAGGTTTGGTTCCATGTCTGTGGAGGGGATCCCTCAGTGTGCAAGAAGGATGTAAAAGCCAATTGAAACAATAGTGTCTCCCTGAAAGGGCTTTAGTCAGTGATGGGTGGGGAAAGGGGGTAGCCAGCTGAACGACTTATGGCCCAACTAGAATTTCTGTCACATGATCCGTTCACAAGCAGGTGCTGCCACGATGCTGGCAATACCTGGAAACAAACTGGTGAAATAAGCATTGTTTAATAGCCGCGGCCTTCCTCCCATGTCACAGCAGAATGGGGACAGAGACCAGACGTTCTGCTTTGCCAACGAGGGATTCAGCAATTGATTCAGGCAGAAACTGTAAATGCCGAAGAGGACCTTTGCTATGAGACAGGAGCCGGCTCCCACCGAAATGCAGCTTCCACACAAGGACAGGTTCCCGAAGAGAGAACTGCCTTTTGGTGATTTAAGCGAGAAATGCTGCACGCTGAAGAAGCCATACGATTCTCAAGCCGAGTCACAGCTCCATTTTTTCTCAATCCCTGATCCACGACGAGTCTGCTTTTACAAGTTGCGCTACTGCCTTTAGCTTTACACAACAGCTCCTGAGGAGAGGGAAACTGTGTACGTGCAGGTAAACTGGCAAGGCAACGCTACTCAACATTAGTGCTGGGCTCGTGCCTTGACAATTTATCCCCTCCTAGCAGCCTTCTTGAGATGCATTTGGAAATGGGATGACATTTCAGGGGGAGATGAAGAAAAGCAAGCTGCTGCATAAGCCCTTTGTGTGGCTCCCACTCTTCACTGAAAATGGTTGTGCACCAGGAGATCCAAAATCCTCTCTCACTGAATTCATTAGCTATTTCCCAGAAAGCTTTACACAAAATGAACGTGGCTGGCCACACTTCCTGGAAGGAAGATCTGGTCTGTCCCTGCTGCAGGGGACCCGTGGATTCTTGCTAGGCAACGTCTCAGGAACGCTCCCAGAATATTTGGGATGACTTGTGGGGCCGGCTGCTTAGAGACTCACCCAGTGCTGGGTCTCTGATCAGGCAGGCCAGCCTGGGCCAAGTACCTCAGCAGGCACACCTCCACTAAATCACCAGTTTAGGAACTGCAAGCATCCTGCTTGGCTGCTGGGAGCACTGCCTATCTATTTAATAATCCCTGCTGGGGTTGTGGATTTGCAGGCTAGTCAACAGCTTTGACCTAGTCTGCTGTAGCAAGGCTTGCTCTGATTCCTGCTCTCTGGTTTTTCTGGATACCGGCTTTGGATTTTCCCTGCAAATCAGGTCCCTGGCTCCTTGCAGTTCCTCTGCAGATCTGTGTCCTTGGCTTGACTCAGTGCTCAAACTTCACCCTGTGGATTGCTCTTTGGCTGAGATAACTTGGTTGCTGATTTCTGGATTCTGGCCCTGGTTTATGATGTAGATGCTGCTCTAATTTCTCCCTCTGGATCTGGTAATTAGGCCTCCCAGACCTCCAACCTTTCCTCAGACACCTGATTCTCATGCCAGACTTCCCATAACCCAGTCCCCAAACAATAAGCTTCCTCTGCCTCTTCCTCACTGTAAAGAAAGGCCTTCTAAAGAAAGGGAACTGGGGCAGGTAGTAGGCCTGGTGGTCAATGTGTTGGCAAGTGACTTGTTGAGTCTGGGTTGTACCCACTGCCTTTGGGTAGTTTTGCTTGAGGCATTTTTTAAGGTCAGTGTCCTGAGTTTCTATGACCTAGAGCATGGCTTTAGGTTGCCTGGCTAAATAGAGAAGAATAAGGATCTGTTCCAGTTAGAAGAAGCTGAAATTACTGTAAATCACATATTAATATTGTGTACAATGTACCTTTTTAATCAAGTAAGGTGACAAGAAGAAGTTATGAGCAATTCTTGAGTCTGCAAGACAGGCGCTTGTCATTTAAAAGTATTGGGCCAATACAGTCCTGAAGTGTTCATCGAGAAGATTGATCCATGATGCAGGATACAAGCTGCCATTTGGAAGAGTAATAACCCGCAGCAAGCATGCAGAAAACTGGAAGATATCATATAGGACACCTCAGTTATTTTGCTTGTGCTAAAATGGCTCAAGATGAATTTTATAATGTAGGGATGTGACAATCATTTGTCCTGCAGGTTGGATCCAGATCATAGGGCTTCCTGGGACCAGATGAGCCCCAAGCAGCACCAGTTGTAGTAATCCCGTAGCAGCCAGAGCTGCTGTTTCACAATAGCCCCACAACTCAAGGAGTTAATGCTGCTACCACACGAAGCCTTTCCCCCTGCCAATGCTTTTAGTCCTCAGAAGTGATTAAACCCCTATTTTGAGAGTGGATAAGGGGGAAAGCAAGCAGAATTAACTTCCTGGACTCCTGAGCTGTACCAAAATAGCAGCTGCAGAGAGTACTGCCTCTACCACAAGGGTTGCAGCAACCTCAGAAATGATCCCCATGGGCCTAGTGAACAACCTCTGCAGACCAGGCCATATTTGGTCCACAGGCTATATGGGTGACCTCCCCCTCAGAATGGATTTTGATATGCACCCAGCCATCAATGCTAACATGACACGCCCTAGAAAAAATTGCAGCCTGTTTGGACACCTGTTGGTTTGATCATTTTAGATAAATAAGAAAACAAGATACTTTTTTGTACCTAACACACACAGTAGATCGAGCTGGAAAATGTAGGGTTGCTTCCTCCCCTCCCGTCCCTACCCCACCACTCACACACACATACACATACTTGTCATCAAGCCCCTCCCGCACAGCCAAAAAATTCTCACACATTTTTTAGTTTGGGGCAACTGAAGAGCAAAGATTTTTGTCAGAAAACAAGAACAATTTTTCTTTTTGGCTAGGAATTTCAATGAGAAGTACAACACATCAGGGAAAGCAGATGCTTTATGTGTACCAGCTTCCTTTCATCAAAAACTCATTTGCCACCAACAACGAATTATGGTGGAAAGTTTCTCATTAACCCTTACAAAGGGCCCTTTGTTGCCTGTAAGGTTCAGCCTGGAACAACAAAGTTCACATCACCTGCATAACCCTTCATGTAGTCTGAGGCATTGCACATCCTTCCCTACTTTCATCTTATTCTTGAGGGAGTAATTTGTTCTTACCCTATAGCAGAGAGTTACTGCATCAGCCATGCTGGCTTAGCTACTCTAGCCAGGGAAGACTTTATTTGTTCTCCGGTCCTTCCAACTCACCTGTTCCAGGCAGGTAAACTTCCCTCTTTGAGCCAATCCAGAAGTATAAGTAGGATACCAATGCCCTTTTATTCCCTTTCATAGGCACACAACTCAAGTCATTTCAGACCACTAAAATAAGTAAGACACAGAGACCTGATCCAAAGCCTATTGCACTCAACAGTGGGCGTGTCTACACATTGCCATATGGTGACACGGCTACGGTGCTGTGCTTTAGTAATTCCTTTTGGAAGTACTAAAGCATGGTGCAATAACTGCCCGCACTGCACCACACATGTGGCGCATGGTTAGATTTCGCTGCTATGTCGCAGGGCCACTAAATGGGGGACCATGCCACTATGGCAGCATAGTTTCCAATCATGTGAAGAGCCACATGATCCCTACATTACCGTAGCATGCCCTATGCTTCCTTTACCATTTTGGCCACTTAAAATCCCACCTTTTCTACAGCATGCCTTCTATTAAACAACTTTCTCTTACATACACCCGCCCTTCCTGTCTGCAGAACACCTATTGTTTTAAAGGACTAGAACTGAAACATCAGATCCTTTGGACTGGGCCTGATATTCCAGTCTTGTTACACCACTTGCACTGGTAGTGGAGTTGTACTAAGGAAAGTGATGGAAGAGAATGGGTGAGTGGAGTGAGCAGCTGAGAAACAGCAGCTGGCAGAAAGACAAAAGCATAGGAGATAACACGGAACAGAGTTGATATAAAGTTCACCATTTTTCATATCCAGAATATAAAAAAAAAAAAATCCTGTCAAAACAGAGTGTGAAATGATTTCTGATGAATTAGATTATAAAGGGAATAAGATATAACCTACTGCTAGTAGGTCTGTTGGGAAGAAACTGATAGCACGTTAATTATTTAGCTTTCCAAATTTTAGTCTATTAAATCAACAGAGATGACAAAAGCTTAAAATGGGAACAAGTTTAAGAGGAAGCTCTTGGTGCAGAGATAAACATGAATGTCTAGCACCAAAGTCTGAAAGCCCTCATTCACTCTAATGGAGTGAAAAATCCTCCCAAAGTCTCCAGGGGGGACTCCTCATACAGGCAGCTTACCCAGGGAAGTAAAGAGTTTGCTTTCTGGCCTTTAATGCTGTAGAACGCCAACCAACCACACTCCAACCTACTGTAGCCCAGTCAGCTGCAAGTCATCGCCTGACGTGTCATTAAGCTGAATATGCAACTACTTTAGATCTGTGTCATCTACCTTTCTGTCCAGCCTCTAGCGAATTTAAGCACATTTCAGTGCACGGTATAGTAATGTTGTTAAGAAAGTGCTTTGAAATGCAAGGTTTTTTGTTGGGCTGTATTTCTAATCGTGTTTCAGGAGGTTGCTGGTCAATTGTGCATTTTTGTAGGCACATGGAGACCAGTGCCAACGAGTGCTGTTGTTTAGCAGGATACAGCCGCGCCTCTCATCCACAGTTCTTTTCATCTGTAGACCTTAAAGCATTTTACAAGACAAGTCTGGACCATTCTAGCCAGTTTATTGGTGAGAAGATGAAAGAGATTTGCTCAAGAACATACAGCGGGTTAGTGATGGGGCCAGGGACATGATCCAGGCCTCCTAAATCCCGGGCTAGCACTTTGTCTACTGAGCCATTCTACCTCACCTAGCATGTACATCTGTTCAGGCTCTTTTATGAGTGGTTCATGGAAGTGGTTTATGAATAGTTCATGGAGGTGGTTGATTTTGGTGGAGTGATGCCTACAGATGATTTAGCCTGTTATACTGTTACAAGTCAGTCTTACTCTGGACAGAAGGCTGAAGTCATATACTTGAGGTTGTTTATTTGCTTCTTCCCATTGCAAACTTTAGACTCAGCTCCTCAGCTGGTTGTAAATCTGATTTGCTTGTTCAACTTCAGGAGCACTGTGCTGATTTACCCCAAATGAGGATCTGAACCATAGCTCATAAGAAATGGGCTGCCAGTTTAATGACTTCATCCCTGATATGGCATTAATAATATGGGAATAAATTTAGTACCACTAAGTAACAGCAATACATAGAGTTCTGTCACACAGACAACAATTAATGTGAGCTGCACGATATTTCTACTTCTCCCAAGTTCTCTTTTAAATGATGCATCTTGCTATTTGAATTTCAAAGAGTGCTTCTCTTCGTATTACTCGTTATTGATGGTAAGCATTTGCAAGGAGCAGTTCTCTGCTGCTTTGTTGGTTCATGGTTTTTGACACCATGCCCAGATGCTGAAGGCAGAAGCATGCAATTCATTTGCAAGCAGAACTCTTCAAGGAAAAACTCCCAGTTGAAATTAGTGAACACTGGTGGCATGATCTGGCCTTAGGTTAACCCAATGTCACACTTGCTGTAAAAATATGTACTTTTAAGTAGTCTGTCTCTCATAGGAAGAGGCCTTAAGATAGCTCATATCCATACTAAAAAGAGGAGGAAAACACTGCTGTGTCCTTGATCTACCTCACTGAACTACAACAGAAACGTCCATACCTTGCCACGGAGGGCTACCAAAATCTCAGGCCCAGTCAGGTGTGGAGCACAATCTCTGCTCTCAGGCAACTGTGAGAAAAAGAGACAGATGAAGGCCCCAGTAACTTCCCACTCCCTCCCTAAACAGAGGCTGAGTAAATAGCCAACTATGAAACAGAAGACAGCTGCACCGCCTCCCAGATTGCAACGAAGTATTTTCCCCCTGCAGCAAGAGATGCATATCTAGTTTTCTGGGTGTAGGTTGTAGCTGTGTTGGTCTAAGGACATAGGCAGGCAAGGTTTTTTGTGTAAATCCAATATCTTTTATTAATCCAACTAAATAGTTGGGAAAAAAAAATCCTAGCAAACTTTTGGGTTTAAGAGATCAGGCTGAGGAAGCATCTGCAGCTGGTGTGTGTTCTTCCTGGAAAGAATGAACAGTAAAGAAGCCAGAGGCTGGCATGCATGTAAGAAAGCCAATCAGTGAAGATGTTACCTTGAGGAGTCAATGGGTGAAAGACAGGCTGGGGTGGGGTAGGGGGGAGGGAGAAGTGGAATGAATGTAGCAGGTACATAGTGGAGAGGTACCTGGGGAGTCAGATGTTAGGCAGGTTATAATATGTCATAAACCCAATGTCTATATTTAGTCCATGATTTTTTTGTATCCAGGAGCTTGATGAAGTGAAGTTCATAGGCTCATCTGTGAAAAGTGTTTTGTAAATCCCTTTTCAGGATCAGGACTGAAAGATTGGAGAGAGGGTGGTTTTCTTGTGAGAAATGTGCCCCCACAGGTAACTGGGTATTCTTGTCTTTGATAGATTCCCAGTGTGCATTCTGGTGTGCAGTTGTTGTTTGGTCTCTCCTACATATTTTCCATCAGGACATTTGGTGCATTGGATGTGATACATTACATTTCTGGAGGTGCAACTGTGAGATCCAGGAATGCTGATGGCTCTGTTGTGGGGTGTAGTAAAACTGGGGGTGGTAGAGATGTGTTGGCAGGTTTTGCATTTCTTGTCATGGCACGGTCTGGATCCTTTTGGTGTGTTTTGGGCTGTACGAAGTTTGCTTCTGGTGATGAGGTTAGTGAGGTTTGGTGCTTGTTTGAAAACTAGGATGGGTGGTTCTGGGTAGATCTCTATAAGAACTGGATCTCCTTTTAATATGGATTGCAGTTGGTTGAGGATTTTCCATATAGGTTCAAGGGAGGGGTGATATATCATAACCACAGATCAACATACATATCTGCACAGAACCAGCAATCACCCTAAACACACCAAGGAAGCAGGGATAGATAGCCAAGCCCTCGGGTACCAATGAATTTGGACTGAGGAGAAGAACCTGGATTGCCACCTCACAAATTTTAAAAAGGCTTTCACTCAACAAGGACACTCCTCCAGAGAGAAAAATCTCACGTTTGAAAGAGCCACCCAGATACAACGTGAAGAACTGCTGCAGTACAGAAGGAAAACCCCCACAAATCGCATACTGCTGGTTATGACATATCACCTCTCCCTTGAACCTATACGAAAAATCCTCAAACAATTGCAACCCGTACTAGAAGGAGACCCAACTCTTAAAGAGATCTTCCCAGAACCACCCATCCTAGCCGTCAAAAAGCACTTAACCTCGCTAACGTCACCACCAGAAACAAACTTCCTATGTCTCAAAACACACAGAATGGATGCAAGACCCCATGACATGTCAAGAAATGCAAAACCTACCAACATATCTCCAGTACCCCAAAAAATCATGGACTAAATATAGACATTGGATTTATGACACATTATAACCTGCCCGACATCTGACCCCCCAGGTACCTCTCCACTATGTACCTGCTACATTCATTCCCCTTCCCCACTTCTCCCCTCCACAAGCCTGTCTCTCACCCACTGACTCCTCAATGTACATCTTCACTGACTGGCTTTCTTGCATGCATGCCAGCCTCTGGCTTCTTTACTATTCATGCCATCCAGGAAAAGTGCGCACCAACTGCAGATGCTTCCTCAACCTGACAAAGGGTTTTTAAACCCAAAAACTTGCTAACAATTTTTTTTCCAACTATTCAGTTGGACTAATAAAAGATACCAAATTTACCTAATGAAGCTTGCCTCCCTAGTTTCCCAAAACTGGTTTTGTCCCTCCACCCTTCCCCTTACCACACATACAGCATTACTCAGGCCTGGGCCGAAAGGCTGTCACTTTGACTGTGTGTCATGCATGGATTACAGAATCATCACACAGTCAATCAAGCAAGTCACACAAACTAAACTGTCACACCTTGTGAGCAGGGCTCCTACTGACAGTATCTGTGAAAGCTGGAGCATTATGTGCAATTAAATAGCTCAGTCCCAATATGTTTCTGTAGGTAGCAAGGGAATTGCTGTCCGACCTCCAGCTTTTCGAACAAAGCAAACAGAACAGTTTTCCTTTGTTAACAAACCATCTTTGCTCTTTAATAGCCACTTAGGGAAAGGAAAATATCTCATCCTTTGTAAGAGGTTGGATGGCACACATTTTAATAGTATGCTTGAGATTCAGCTGCGATTTGGAAATTCACATTCAAGATAGTTTTGATAACATGCTCCCTGCCTTTTAAAGATGGCATCATTTCATTTTCTGGTCATGCCAGACAACTCTGTATTTATCAGCTTGATAGATTCATTCCTTTACTGAGTCTTGTGAAACATTTGTGAGCCCATTCATTACAGTTAGCAGATTCTCTCTCAATTACAGTTGCACGTATTCACCATAATGTCATATAATATTCCCTTGCCTCATCAAATTTCCCCTTCCGTTATTTTTTATGCCATTGCTGCTTTACTAACATGACTCCACAAACTCATGCTAAAACAAGAGGTGCCACAATGCCCTTGGCTGACAGGAGATCCTTTTAAGGGTGTCACACGGTACCATGCACTATTAGCACTATTAGATGTGCAGACACCTATACATGATTCACAAAATAAACACAGAGATTTCAAATAGCAGTCCATAATGTCAAAACAGCCTGACTTATGATTAGTCTAAGTTCGTTGCAACAGAAGAATCACTGTATTATTTTTTCATAGTAAGAAAAATGAGCGAAAGCTAAGATCTGGAATTCTCCTTGAATCTAGAAAACGTCGAGAGGTTCTTGAGTCTAAAAAAGTTGAGAAATGACACAGTAAGCCTCCTTGTGAGTTTTCAGCTTCCAAGATAAAATTAAGCCTATATACTTGCTGATGTAAAATGGCCTAGCCCTCTTAAAATAGAAAGCTCTCCATTGGGCTAGTAAACCCCGCATTGTGGGTAATGGAACTGCCACAACTAGCAGCAGACAAGAGTCTTGGGCATAGGTTTTCTTTATATTTCTCACTCTCCTAAACATAAGAAGGAGGACAGGATTTTGCATTAATCTAAGTCACTATCAAAGTACTTAAAGTAACAGGAGAGTTTAAATCCACAAAAAATAAGAAGTTTACAACAAACAGAGAACCCAAAAAACTCTTCCATTCTTGTGTAAAAACAGGGTGAACAAAAGTGCCGCATAATGAGTTAGGCACCTATATACCTTTAAATATCTGGGCCTTAAATCCCAATGAGGTTAACCACTCTTCATTTTCCTGTCTCGCCTAATGAATTTACAATATCTCTGGGGCATGGCCAGTCTTGCCATAACGATGTGGCCCTGCACAGTGCATGTACAGTGCTTATCAAAGCTGGGCCTTTAGGCAATCCCATGAAGCCCATTTTTGTGGTACTCAAGAAAAAGCTACATGGATGACTGCAGCACATAAAGCACATCAAATTGTCTTCAGTTCCATAGTGAACTAAGATCCTCTTTTATGTCAGAAGATTGAATGGTTCAAAAGATTGCTCATCACACCCAAAGGGAACCTTTCACATCTTAACCATCTGCCTGGCTCTGGCCAACGTCTAGAGCGTCTGAATAGTATTACCATTCGATTGTTCTTTTGCTTCCTTATATAAAAACAAGTGATGGACTCAGTCTGTCTCCATCTGTCAAGCAGGAAACATCTCAATTAGCATTAACTTGGCAGTCTCAAAAGATTCGGCATAATTGTCAGCAAGCATGGAAGCAGAACAGTCATCTCATTCCTGGGGCTGTCTTTCTGGGTCAAATCAGAGCCAATTCAGGTCAGGACCCAGTCCCCATGCGGTGGGGTGAGACGTCTCTGCCTGGTGGGGACAGCCACAAGGGGGTTGATAGGTAGTGTCCCCACTGGGTGGAGATGCCTCTCCCTACCCTCCTAATCCCCGTGTGGCTGCCAGGCAGCATCCAACCGAGTACCTTCACTGAACAGGGAAATGCCTCTCCTGGCCGTGCGGAGATTGAGTCCACTCCCCACATGACTGAGATGCAGCATTCCCAGCTGCCTGAACAACTCTCCTCCCCCATGTGGGGATTGGGACCAGCCCCCTTTGCCAGCCATGGGCTGGCATCTGATGGGGCCTGGAGCTCCCCTTGGCTGCTGCAGTGGGTCCAAGCAGAGCAGGGGGTCAGAAACATCCCAGGTCTCAACTGTTCCAGTTAGGAGCAAATTTGCTCCCAAGACAGCGTACATGTAGCCCCTTTCCCAGGGTGCAGTTAATTATGCCTTTTCCAATGTCCAGCACCTTACTGACACACCCAGAGAAAGGGAGATCCATGTAAGCTCTACATTTCCGTAACTGATCCAGATAAACTGAAAGGTTCTTGTTAGCTTTGACAGTACTGGATCCAGATTGTTGTTTACTTTCTAAATCCAGTCCAGTCTGTGCTGTGGATCTGAATTATAAAATCAAGCCCTGGTGTGATTCAATCATAGCCAGCATCTCCAGAGCTCTAGGGACAAAGCTGCAAGCCAAATGATTGCAGATTTCTATGCATAACCTTCCTAGAGCCAGTCGCTCCTTCTGAGCAGTCAATCATCCTTGAAATCTTGTGCTTTTTATGTTTGATTTGTAGCAACTGGTGCCCAGACGTTCAATTCTTCTGTAAAAACAGCAACCATTACTCCTCTTCCTCTCCCAAGCTCCAGCTCTTCTTATTCTTAGACCCTCTTTTGCTTTGGGGCACTGTTTGCACTGTGGCCATCTCTCTTTAGTGTCTCTCCATTGGTGCTACAAGATTCTCCCCATCCACATCCGACTTGTTGCTGAACAGATGTCCCTTGTAGTAGTCCTCAGAGTTGCAGATACAGGAGTAAGGAGGCAGCATAACTAAGCATATAGATATGGCTTAATCCTTCTGAGAGGCAGGAGAGCTACACGAAGAAGCATTAGCTGGGCTCAGTGCCTGACTGTACATGGGGTAAGCTTCTAATGCTCCCATCACCTTCCAGTGCTATCTGTACAAGGGGGTAAGTGAGACTCAATTCCTGAAGGAACTATAGTGGGAGAAATTAGCATCATGTCTCCATTTTGCTGGTTATTCCCCACAGTGGATTAGAACAGTAGTTCTCAATGTTTTTAGACCCAGGAGGGTATATTTACATAAGATGCATAATTTACATTGGACTAATTCGATTGCACATTAGTGTGGCTGGCAAAAACTGTGCGGTAGCTTTACTCCAATCCACACAAAAGCCTTTCATTGTGCTAATGCGCAGTATTGCCAATTAACGGTGCATTAAGTTTAGTACCTGTCCTTACAGGTAAACGTACTGTGCCATACTTACTAAACAAACGTACCAAACTTAATGTGCCATAATTCCAGTGCATTAATGAATGTGTAGATGCACCTGAGGTATCCCTCCATAACTTTTTTTTAATTTAGCAGCCCCCTCCCATTTCAAAAACTGATTTCACTCATTTTTTGATTACAACAAATATATCAGCAATTCTTGTGCAAGGAACGCAACTGGGCAGTATGGTTTTGGCTGTGGATTCTGATTTGAAATCTAGTTTTATCCTGTGAATCCTGTATAGGTATTCACACATCTAACAGTGCTAATATTGCACAGAACAGCACAGCACCTTTAAAAGGCTCTCGTGGCCCCTCGAGGCACTGCCAGCACCCCGTTTGAGAGTCACTAGATTAGAGCCCACTATTGCTGCCTGTTCAAATGAGATTTTCCTTTAGCTCAAATAGATGGAGTCTGTGCTGAGGTGGTGGCAATAATGGCCTCCAACCTTATTCTGAGAAGCTCGTGAGCAAGCATTATTTTGTCTGCTTCTGCTCTTTCCCTGATTATTCTCTGGTGCGAGGTTGTACTTCGGGCTCTTCCTGGAAGTCTTCGATGGAGCCCACCAGGTGGGCATGCATTGTCAACACACTGGCATTCTGCTTCGTGGTTCCAGCATGGAAGCCCGGAAACGCACCTCACCTAGCACGGACACCCTCCTTTAGGCAACTACAGCAATACAAGCATGTTCCACTGTCCTCAAAAGCAGCTGCATGGGCCACTAGCTCCCCCGTGGGTTAGGTGTTGGGTCACCTTTGCTTCCTCCCTCCCAAAGTCCAGTTCAAGCCCTGTTTATGGGCACAATCTATTAGTGTGAGCGCAGTGATCGGCAGGTCCCACAAAGCAAACCATTTCACAAAGTAAAACAAGCAACTCCAGCTGCAGTGCCCTCCTCCCAAGGGTCAACTGACTTGTGGGTGCCTGAGTTTCCACCTGCCTTTCAGGTAGCTCTTCTCTCACAACTCTGCCTTCCAGATATCCGTAAGGGCTCCCCTGCACCAATCCCACTCCCCAACTCACATCTTTTGCAAGTCCTGCCCAGCCAGCCCTTTCTCAAAGGAACAGCCCCTCCAGGAGCAGCACTCTGATCCTGAAATCCAGGCTGCACTGACTGGGATTGCTCTTCCTCTTTGCCATAAACCTTCATCGTAGCAGTTTCCCAGCCTACTCTCTCGGCTCCGTTTCCTCCTTAACTTCAGCCTGCCCTCCATGACGACAAAGCACTTTTTCTCGGGTCTCACTAGGAAATGATTCACTGGTCACAGATGAACCGCACCTGCTGCCTCTTAAAGAAGCCAGGCGTTGTCATCAGATCTATTAACACTTTGTATTAGAGTCATTGCAAGCTCCTGACTGACACCATGCCCTAGACCTCACCAGTAAGTATACTGGTTTGTTTCGTGTATCTCCTGCTTCCATTTGTTCCTTGTCTGCACATGAAACAAGTTAGCAGGTTTTGGGGTACATTTCAAACAGCTCCAATTCAAAGGGGATCTCTCAAGGGGAACCTGTGGGCTACCTCCCAGAAAGTCTCTAGATTTCTGATCTCCCCCACCTATTTGCAAGGAGATCTAAACTGTAATGCCAAGGAAAAGGGGTAGTTTTGGGGGAAACCTGTAGGTCCCAAGTTTAAATACAAACCTATATGCAAATGTAACTGTGAAATACCTGGCAGTTGCTCCACAAGGAAAATACAGGCCAGGTTGACTCTGTGTTTTCTGAAAGGAGGCTGTGAAATCAGACATGCTTCTCCCTTGGTGTCTTAGGATGCAGCGTGTCAGCTCTGCAGATCAAGACATTTTTAGTTAATTCTTTGAGTAGGACAGTGGGTGCTGTATTAGGCTTGCAGGCTCTCAGGGCCCCTCTAGATGTTCAGCAAAAGGTGTGATAGGTTCTGATGCCACACGTGCACGGCAGGAGGCTTGACTGTGGGATCTACCATGCCTTGTTGCTGGTGCCAGGGGAGACTGGGATCTCAATCCTGGGCTCCCCTGGAACCGGCAAATAGCAAGCTCCCACTGCTGCAAGTCCTGCAGCTGACGGGACTCCCAACCACAGGAGTAGTAGGGCCCCACACATAGCCACAGCTTTCTGTCAACGGTGAGGCTCGCCATCGGCCATGGGGCGCTGCTGCAGCTGGAAGTCCCATCAGCTCAGCTACGAGACTGAGCCACAGCGGTGCACACTGAGCACCCCTGGGGCTGGACGCCCCGTCAGCTGACGGGGACCTGGCCACACATTCAATTAATGGCCTGGTAAAAAGGAGCCACAACATTATTCCTAGTTTATTTCTTGTTTCATCACCCTGTTAGTTGATTGAATGTTTGGATGGGTCACAATTTAAGACATACAGTCATTAACTTGTTAATCACGTCTTAAATGTAAGATGTAGATTGGGGCTTCAGGGACAGGCTAGGTCACAGCCTGGGATCATATTGTACCTTACACTAGGCAGAGGTGGGCTATGATCTTCTGTGAAGGCTGATCTCCACGAGTGGTTTATAATGCTCTAAATCAGTGACTTTCAATGAGCCTGCGTGGGGTGCTTTGAGATCCTTTCGAAGGAGACACGCAATGTTAGCACTGTTAAGTGTACAAACACGATTTGCAAGATGAACCCAGGGATATCAAACAGGAATCTATAGTATTAAAAGCACTTTGCTGTTGTCTTTCTGAGTTCTTTAGAATTATTCTGAAGAACTACTCAGTTATGTCTCTACAGGCAAAAATGAAGTGAAAACTAAGCTGACATTTTCAACAATGCCTTGAGTTTAAAAAGATTGCTAACTACTACCTCAGTTATTCCCTACTTATACGTCTAACACTTAAGCTAATGTTTTAGCTCTTTAGGTGCCAAGTTCAAATCCTATTGAAGGCCCCTAAAGGGTCCCTCTCCTATTCTTCCTCCTCTGCTCTCATTGCAGATACAGGTCTCCCTCGCTTTACGCTGTACATGGATTCCTGGAAAATGATGCATGACTCAAATTCACATAAAGGGAACCCACTTTACAATGTAACAAATAGGGATATGTTCCAAGACCTCGACTGTACTGACCCCCAGACCCATTTCTACAACTTTTACAAGACAATGTTGGTACTCACAAACAGCAGACAGTACACACAAGCACAGGGCACTACCATACTGGGAATGGCAACTACAGAAACACATCACAGACAGCAAGTGAGGAGCACAGATTCACACAGGAAACTATATTTTGATGCACGTCACTCCCCCAATGCGCCGCACGAAGCAGCTGACTGCAGGCTTGCACCACGCCGATCACATAAGAATGAACTTACCTCACAGATAATAAATTTGTGGTATAAAACCAGTCATCACATAAAGGCAAATTTGCACATACAGAACCCACATGAAGCAAAGAAATCCTGTATTTCTCTTTGCAGGCAGTCATCCGGGACAGTTGCTTAGGAATATTCGCTGGTGCTAGAAACTTTGGTCCTAACGCAACTGTGTCCCTTGACCCTGCAAGTCAAAAAACACTGAGCCCCTGAATAAGTGTCACCTAATTCATGGCTTGAAAAATCCACTATTTGCATTGTGTGCTAATTACTTAAAAAGTAACTTTCAAAAAATGCCACATACGCTCCTCGGCTAGGTACCTCGGCCACGAAAACTGAAGTCCGTGTTGCCACCCTACTGTTTCCACATTTCAGAGGAGCTGTTACAGTTTATTCAAACTGAGTGGGATTTATTATTTCTCCCTAAAGTGCAATATTTTCTTTGCTTAATGGGATTCCTCAAGTATTAAGGCTTAAATTAAGCGCTCAGATACCTCAGTTATAATTATGATAGAATAGAATAGAATAGAATAGAATAGAATAGAATAGAATAGAATAGAAGTCAGACCCTCAGCAGTTTAAATTAGCATTGGTCCTTTGATTTCAACAGTGGTTTGCAAATGTGGACCTATTATCCTAAATTAAGATGTTTCTTGGCTTGAGCACTGGTCTGGGATATGGTGGTGGATGGATAGTCTTGTGAGTAAAGACTGAAACCATGGGCAAATCACTCTAGTCCCTTCTGCCGCCATTCCCAGTCATTTGCCTGAATTTGCACCCCTTCGCCCGTCTTGCCTGCTCAGAGTATAAACTCTTTAGGCCGGGTTCTGCCTCTTATTATTTGCACATGCACTGCTTGGTGCATGGGGACCTGATGTTGGGGGGTAAGGAGTGGGGGGACCTGCTGGGTACCGCCATAATCCAGCCAGCCCTAACAGTCTCTCTGAATGACAGCTGAAGTGTGAGTGCGAGCATTTCTTCAGGGTTTTTTAAGCCAACTACTGAGACATTTTAAGAAGATTAGCAATCTGTAACAGCAATGCTAACAGAGTGTGATCAATTAATGACCATTCAGGTCACTCTCATTACTGCCAAGATGTCTTCCCCCACTTCCCACTTCAGATATAACAGGCTTTCACAGATGATGGAGATTCGGAGAGAGACGTAGCCCTGCACCTGGCTTTAACCGTTCTCAGTGTCATAACCACTAAACCCAGGAAAGAACTGATGAGAGGTAAAATCCAAGGAAGTAAGAGCAATAGCATGATTTGGGCTAAGGGCCCAATCCTCACTCGGTTGGTGCAATTTGGCGTAACTCCACTGAAACTAAGGGACCAAATCTTCAGATGCTGTAAATCTGGGGAGCTCCAGTGACACCAACAACTGTGATGAACAGACGTCTTTGTATTCTGATTTATACGCAACTAAGGATCTGGCCCCCATGATCTCATGTAACACTGCTGCTGTGACAGGCTGTTATATATCTCTAGAAATCTCTGCTTTCTGGTGGAATTTCTTGTTAGATTATGGTGGTGCAAAAAATATTGCTCTCTGACTTTGACATGAATGCCTAAGGACTTGTCAAACATGCATACGCCATTCGGGGTTGCAATTCTTTCAACATCTCATGTAAACCTGTACCCACGTGCACCTGCCTTGTCCTCCTCTCCCTCCAATATGCACAGCCTGCCTTCTGCTCCTCAGGTCTTCCCAGATGGTGTCTCCCAGGCCTTTGAACTCCCCACTTCGTGTGCAGTTCTGTTCTTTGGCATTTCTCCTCTTGGATCAGTTGTGGGAGTGCGGGCAGCAACTCAACAGCAGCTCAACTGAGAGTGTGCAGGAGGGAGCTGATATGCTGCCAGATACTTTTGCATTGGGGACCCTCATTTGGAGGATTTGGGGGAATAATTCTTCACAGTTTCAAAGCAAAAGCAGGGCTTTTTCTTGGATGCTAAGTAGCTTTTCATAGCAATTGCAAAGAGTGATTTCAGACCAGCTGTAGCCAAAGTGAATCTCTTAAATTGGCAATGTAACAGTGGGAAAGTCTTTTTGCTTTAACCCACCCTTTTGCTTGCTTCCCTTCCCATCTCATGTTCACACTACCATCTTCATGATGCGCTGAGTTTGTCTGTACTGTGATAAGCGTTGCATCCATTTCTCTGCAGTGATACAACAGCAGCAGTGCAAACCCTGCAGTCTGCCCACAAAAGGATAAGAGGGGTATTTTCTAGCGTTAATTGTTGTTAGGTACTAAAACCACCAGTCATCACACTGATATCTCCTACTGCTTCTTCCACGTTTTCTAATCCTGTTAGGCAGGAACTCAGATGCTTGCAGATGTGGAAAAAGATGGTGTTCCAGACGCTAGTGGGAGGGTTTTGGACTGAGAGAGTAATTGGGGGTAAAAAGGTAAGAAAGGTTTATTGACTTAACAAACACACAACTATGTGTAATATAATGAGACAACAATGACAAACAATAACAATTTGTGTTGGCAGCTTCTCGGCAGTCCCCTTTGATGCCTGATGTATGACAAGTTCTTCTATAAAGCTCAGAGAAGTCAGGCGTCCCTGATCTGTGCTGTCCGAGGGGTACTGGGAAGGACCCTGGTATTCAGTCCTCGGGCTCCATGAGATCCATAGGCCCACTGAATCCAGGTCAGCAGCTAATTTCTAAATTAGTAGCTTCTTTTACAATGCTGCATCTTCCTTCTGATA
The DNA here is from genome assembly GCA_030014935.1 of Caiman crocodilus. NCBI lineage: Eukaryota > Metazoa > Chordata > Crocodylia > Alligatoridae > Caiman > Caiman crocodilus. The sequence goes on along the minus strand of JAGPOW010001296.1, from coordinate 1,245,499 downwards.
ATTTCCAGATGTGCTAGCCAATTTATAACTTCTGAGCTACACTGTTGACTCACAGTCACTCACTGCAAACTTACCTTATGACTGACAAATAGCAGTACAAACACTTGCATTTTTCTGATAAGGTTAATTTTAACTGCACCACTACATACGAGGCCTCACTACTTTCAAGGCCTCTCTAATCTTACAAGGCCTCGCTACATACAAGACCTCACTAATCTTTTACTTTAGTTAAACTCTTAGCAGCAACATACAGCTCGCAATACATGAATAAACAATAAGAAACGCCTGGTCTAATCCTCACAGAGCACAGCAAGCACCTTCACCACACAGACACAATTTCAGCTGTCACAAATGGCTCTTTAAGCTCTGCATGCTCCCTCCCACACCAAGGCCAGCACACGCCCAGAAGAGGCAGTGCATTAGTTGCACCTGGCTTTCCAAATATCTGTAGAGATTGGGTGCTTTAGTGGGGCTTTTTAAATGTTTTTATCTAATAACTGATTGAATCAGCTCTAGCTAAAAGTGCAAAAAGGTCCTACTGAAGCCCACAAATTCTACAGATGCTGAGGAGCTGGGTCGAAGTAAGATGCTACTGCTTCCAGTTCAGTGCAGGTTTGGGGTTTTTTCCCACGTCTGTCAGTACCCGAAATTCTAGAGAAAACTTCTAGCGAAGACGTGTTGGCATTAAAAATGACTTGCGGCCACTGCTTGGAAATCTCAGAGACCAATCAAGCCCGCAGTAATTACATCAAGAGCTCATCTCCAAACAGGCTCTATTTTATTACTATTTAGACAGCACTTATCTATGTGGGCCTATGCAGCAGATGATACATCTTCCATTCTGGGGAATGCAGAGAGCTTCTTAGTTATGGCCTGATTCTGCAAGGTGATTTATTGCCATCATCATTACTGTTGCTGCTGTTACTACTATTAAAATAATTGATTTTACAGACCAATTGCCAGTCTCCCTCAAAAAAGAAACTGTTGACATGAAACCAGAAAAAAAAGATTGTTTTTTTTTCTCAGTGGAACAAAATGCTCCAAAAATGTTGGACAGAATGAAATTTTTCATCATTCCTGAAAGATTTAGTTTAATTTTGTAACGTTAAAGGCATTAATTCAATGTCGCTAATTTTTGCCCCCAAATTATTTGGAAAGAAAGAAATTTAAAAGGCCTATTTTGGGAAATTACAGAACAAAAGATGATCCAGTCTGCTGCAACAGCAGGAGGCAGAGCAATTCCTGCTAGCTGCCCACTTTCCAAAAATGTCTTTTCTCTTTTTGTTTTGGTTGAAACCATTTGCCAAATTGTGATCCAAATTTTAAAGTAATATAGGTTATTTTCAGTTCTCAGTGAATAAACTATTGATCCAAGCATTAGAGCAGCACCATTTTTACTGTTAATATTTTTATTTACTATATTTGCTTGAACATAAGATGATCTGATTATAAAACATCCACCCAATAATTAGAGTCTATATATGGAAAATTTATAAATTTGAGATAATAAATCTGGGGGTAATCAGGTAGCCCCTATACTTTCTGCCTCCCCAATTTCTTTCCATTTCAACCCGTCCCCCCACACCTTACTGTCAGATCCTGCTTTCTCTGAGCACATGGAAATGAAGAGCAAGCTCAAAAACATTGACCTTGAAATAAATTTACCTGTAGATACATACATCTATACATCTCCAATTCTGTCTCGTCACCAATATGGTTCACTGGACAGTCCAAACCACACCTGTACAGTTACACTATTCTTATTGCCATTACAGTGGAATGTCCTGCATGTCTGCATGCCTGTCACCATCTCCTTTACCTGTCACAATCATGCAAAAGACCACCTCAGTACCCCTCTTCCTGTGCCCCACCCCACTGCTGTTTCCCTTGCACTTTCATTTACCGTCACAATCATCATCATCACTGTCAACATCCCCCTCATCGTCACCGTTTATGGTGGTGGTCCTGCTCCTGAACAATCTGTGCCATTCCTTTCTCTTGCATATACTCTCCCCTTTCCCATCATCTTCAACTGTCTTTCTGTAGTATCCCTGCATCTCAGACTCATTTTGATGCAGTCTTTCACTGAGGGGTTCTTGTTTATGAGTAGATGTCTGGTTTTCCACAGGGCGTTCCCAAAGCAGAAGATGAACTGGTTGAAACAAGTTATCAGGGCTCCCATGCTACTTGGTCAAGTGACTGAACAGCACTGCCTCTCCAGACCGGGTCTTTATCCCGTTACTATCAGTAGTACAACTACTCTTCTGTACACCTCCCTGGTGATGGGATAGTACCAGAAGAGATAGTTGGTCGTTTCACTGGTAGGTTTGCCCGGAGCAGTTTGATGGGCTTCCCTGCCCCTTGCTGTTATTCCATGCCCTCATGAGGAGTACCTGGCAGGTTGCCTACTACGCCTGTGCGACTTGGCAGCGATTTGATCTGGCTTCAGATCCAGCCACTTCAGATACCCAGTCTGGATCTCCAGACTGGGTATCTGCTTCAATCCAGCTGAAGCGGCTCCGAAGCCTCAGAGATCCAGCCATAGGGTATAATGGAGAAACAATGAAACATCTGTAACTTTGTCTTTTGTCTGATTTGGATGAAACTTGCAGGAGTGGTAGCCCCTGCTGAGAGAAGGAAGTCTGCCAAGTTTCAGGAATATTGGTGAAGGGGTTGGGGGGAACTGTACCCCAAATTCTTAAAAGCAAAACTCATATCACATGTATATGTTACAACAAAGGTGGGAGTGTGAAAACTGCAGGGCTGGTAGCTCCTGATGAGGCCACAAAGCCTGCCAAGTTTCAAGAAGATTGGTGCAGGGGTTTGGGGGTGAAAACTGCACCTCAATCAGAGGACAAGCAAAAATCATGACATGGGTGACCCTGTGTGTGTGTTAAGGCACAGCAGGGTGAAAGCTGCAGGGATGGTAGCCCCTGGTGTGGCCACAAAGCCTGTTAGCTGTTAAAGGGATTGGCGCAGGGGTGTTCTGGGACCCTGCACCTCTAGGTGCTGATGGACAAAACTCGCAACATGGGTGCTTGTGCAACTGACTGTCTCTTGTCTGGGGGCAGTTAATTGTCTGTATTGATTATTTCTTCTCCTTAGTCTCTGTTTTTGTAGGTGTTAATTGATGGTAATTAACTTGACTACATTAGCTAGGTACTGTGTGTTGAGCCTGAGTGAATCATGACTGATAAGTAACTGGTAACATAGGAGCTGAGCAGCCATGTCTGCAGTGGTGTCTCCCACGCCCCAAGACAGAGACAGTCAGTTGCACAAGCACCCATGGCACGAGTTTTGCTTGTCCACAGCTTGAGGTGCAGTTCCCCCCAAAACCCTGCACCAATCTGATCTTCTTGAAACTTGGCAGGCTTTGTGGCCTCACCAGGGGCTACTATGCCTGCAGTCTTCACCCCCACCCCACCCCAGTGTAACACATAGACGTGACAGTTTTGCTTTCAATAATTTGGGGTGCAATTGCCTCTGAACCCCTGCACTGATTTTCTCGAAACTTGTTGGGCTTCATGCTCTCAGAAGAGAAAGCAATATCTGTAAATTTCATCCAAATCAAACGAAAAACAACAAAGTTATAGATATTTCATTGTTTCCCCATTATACCCTATGGCCATATCTCCAAAGTACTTCAGAAGCTCCAACCACTTCAGAAAGCCTAACAAAGCTGGCACTTCAATCCAGATATGCTGCTTTGGACACCAAAGCATCCAAAGCTTCTCCGGATTCGAAGCTCTGTCTGAAGCCTCGCACAGCCCTACTACCTACCAGTTCAAATCCCTGTGCTCCTTCTGCAGGTCTTTGTGGACGTTTTGCTCCCACACGGTCTGGCAGCTGTTGCCAGGTAGTAAGTCTACAGAAGACAAGATGTCTCTTGTCCTTTGCACCTTCTGCATCTTACAGTGCTTTGTCAGGGTTGATGAGATCTTGTTGTGCAGATTACATTGATCTGCAAGTGTTTTGGGACCTTTTAAAACCATGGTATCTCCATGATTTGAGGATTCGAGCTGGACCATGTATAAACCTGCCAGTGTTACAGCAGGTACTATGCAAAATATCTTACAAAGCAGGTTCTTTTCTATGCTCAGTATTATTATCTAAAACCAAGAGGTTCATGATTTACCATATAGCTCGCTGGGCTGGGCCCTACCAGAGACAACAGTCATGTCAAGCCATGGTAACCCCACAGTTCAGCACTGCTAAATATATGTATGTACACCAGATACCCCTCACAAAGGATCCATGTGCTAATTAGCCCCTACTCGTGACTTGAATCAGGTGTTCTTGTCACAAGTCCAGGGATCCTCCAACAATGTATATACATATGAGGCACAGGGCAACCTGGTGTAGGACTACCTCATGGAGGGTGAGGCCAGATTAATCATGTGTGATAGACTGAGAGAGGGCCAACAGAGGGATTCTGGGTGAAATGTTTGGAGCCCTGGTTGGTGATGTTTGCCAGATATTTAAGGCTGGTGAAGGAACAGGAATACTTGAAATGGAAAAGAAAAGTGCAGCTCAGTTAAGAGGAAGTCAGAATTAATTCAGTTTATTGGCTCACCATGACTTCAAAAAGAGTTGGTCCTGAGGAAGACTGCGCTCAATCAGATAGGGTATACTAGCCTATCCTTTTGGTATATCGTAATCAATTTTAGCATTGAATGGACTCATATTTGGCTTGACTGTAAAGGCCTATCCCTTGCACTCCAGGAACCCTCACCCCCGTGAGAGTCACCAAAAACAAGGATCTAGGCTACACAATTTATGGTGATGTGGTATTGTTTTCAGTTTTTCTTTTTAGCTTGTTTCTTTAGCCTTTTGGATTGGAGACATCTGATTTCCAAGGGCTTGAATGTAGGGCTCCAGGTATTCCTTTGGATTTGGGAGTATGTGAAGCCCCAAACTGACGAGCCTTGGATATAGAATATTTGCTGGTAGTAGTGCCATGCAGACTTGAATGATTTAGGTCTGCTTAATTGAAATTTGGAACTTAATTCAGAATTGATTTGGCCCTGGGAACAAAAATTATTTTTAAAAAAGGTAGTTTCCCATTAGTATGTTTGGCCAATATGTATCACATGTTTTACAGTCATGTTCAGTGTTGGCTGCATTTAATCAGCCTCGCAGTTGGTTTCTGTTATTGAGCACATGCTGTTTTGGGCAGAAGTTTAATGATAAACAACAAATTTAATGAGGTTTCCCTGTATGCAAATGTAAGGAGAAGTGCTTTTTCCTCAATGCTGATTGTGGGGAAAAGCCTCATCTTGTATTTGGGGTAATTACTAGAAATTTGCACTGGAGTGGCCCCTGTGAGCTACAGTCTTGGACCAGGGTATAATGGTGCAAGGTGCTGTACAAACGTAAAATAGAAGATGGCCCCAGCCCCAAAGGGCTTGGATACTAGGTAAAGGATGATCCCCGTTTACAGGGTTTTGAGTGACCTCAGCCCCCATACAAAAGATGATCGTTCCAAAGTGTATGCATTGTGCTATATTAATAGGGTCCAATCTTTTTACCCAGTGGGCCAGATGGGCAGCACCCGGTCTGTCCATAGCCCGAATCTGGTAAGTGGGCTGGATCTAAATTAACAGGGGTCTGATCTAACATGTGAGCAGGTGGGAGCAGAGCCCACTCTGGTAGGGGAAGGAAAGGGGTGGAGATTATATCCTGCAGATCCCAAACCAGTCACGCGGGGAGTGAGGGATCACAGCCCAGTCATGCTCTGGCCATATAGTGGGAGAGGTTTCAATCTGACCATGGTGGGGCAAAGCATGGCCCAGGCCCAGTCTGGCTATGCAGCAATGGCCCAGGCCCTCTACAGCCATGGTTGGAGGAAGCATCCTGGGCCTGATCCAACCATGTGGCAACTGCCTGGCCTGGCCTGGCCCTGATCTGGGTGCAGAGGGTTGGAGGAAGCATCCCAGGCTCATTAAAAGCTGTGTAGGGCTTGGTAATTTGGCAATGGTAGTGGAGTGTCAGTATTAAAAACTACCGCTGCCATGCCACCAACTTTCCCAACCTATAGGGAGCCCTGCAGGCCATATGCCATGGCACCGCAGGCTAGATTTGGTCTGCGGGCTGGGGGTTCAGCTATCTAAACAAACAGATGAGTTAGATTCCTACCCCAAGGAGGCACCTTTCCCAGCAGATGGGGTTTACTTCACTGAGTAGTGTCGTCTTCTTCCTGTGGAACACAAGAGCCCATGGAGTTCAAGACCTTCTCAGAAACCCCAAGAGGACTGAATGGTGTTTTGGATGAGACAATCCTTTAGTTAGTTTAGTAAATACAAAAAAGTAAGCAGGAGTTTGGACAAGCTCCAAACTCTTAGTCCTCTAATTAACAGGAGAGATTTTTAGCTAGAGGCAGGTTATCGTACAGCTGCTTAGTGCACTTTCCCATAAAACATTCTGTACTGTCCACACTTAGAGACAGGACGCCAGAGTGGCTAGGACTTTGGTCTCATGCACGTTGCATTTCCTGCACTGCTGTGTCCTCTCCTACCAGTAGAGAAGACAATGTTATTTTTTCAGAGCTTTAAGCCGAAACACATCTGTTGCTAATCAAGACATCACAGTTGTTATTTTGACGTACAAGAGGCTCACTGAGCTTCACAGCAAGAGCAGGAATGGAGTTCAGCTCTTCCCGTAAAGACCTAGCACAAACCATGTGCACTGAAGCAGCCTTCTCTGCAGCTATTAGCAGGCAAGGGGTAAGGACAAGCACTTGGGTTAACATGAGTCCATCTAGCAGAGGGCATAGATATGGGTGCACATGCACACACATCATAGGCTCGTATTTTTACTTTTTTTTCCCCATTAGTTCATATCTCCCATTTCTGTGTGTGTGTGTGTTTGCTTTTACATTTTAACTCTTAATGCCTATCTTTTATCTCGGATAGGAATAACACTTGCCTGGTGTGGGGGCCGAGAAACGCTGGCGGGACGGGGCCGCTGATGGAGCGGAATTGAGGTGCTGGAGACGCAGCGGTTGCAACAAAAAAACCCTTTACTTACAGTCTGTATGTACTGCAGGCACGTTTTGTGGAGTTACAAACAAAACAGGAAGCAGGCACACTGATGTTCACGCTCACACAGGGGATGGGGCGTTGGATGATTCTGGCGGGCAGTCGTCGGCGGATGATCAGGCCTCCTTCGTGGCTTGGAAATGCACGCGGGGATCCTTCCTCATGCGCATCCGAGCTCTCCTCCAATTCGGGCGTAGTGTCTAGAGTCGGAAGGGACCTGGGCAGATCATCTAGTCCGACCCCCTGCCTTGGCAGGAAAGAGCACCGGGGTCAGATGACCCCGGCAAGGTGGTACATAATTTACAGTGAGCCAATCGTGATCATGCACTCGATGGTGCAGCTGCAAGGTTTCGGCGGGGTCTGATCTTGCACCGAGACTTTTTCCCCGTGTTACAAGGGAAATCCTTGCACCCGTGCTTGCAAGGTGCTTAACACAGCTGTGCCAAGGCATCTCTTTCACTGTTCTGCTCTGACACCTTGTTGTTGATAAATTTATATCACTGAGGTAAATCATAATAGAAAAATGAAATGGGTTGCTATCATGAAAACAAGGTACCTGAGAAAATATCTGTCCTTTTCTTATCCAGTTTTGCCATCTGCATGAGATTTATTCAGTTAATAAAGGAATCTGCAATAAAGCAAAAAATAAGTGCTTCAGATCTAAGCACATTAAAACATGTACAGCCTGATAAAGTACAAAAAGGTCTGGTCATGACAGCCAAATGGAAGGGTTAGGGTGATGTTGTAGCTATGATGTTTTTTAAGACTGGCCAGGTGGCATCACAATGTTCTCCTCGGAGCTGATGCAGTAGTATCTGGGGGCCTGACGGTAAATGACAGGGACAGGGGCGTTATGTGTTTGGGATGATTGCTTGTCTTGTAGCTATAAGTATGGTGGTCATAACAGCCCAATGGAAAACACTCACCCTGTTGTTTAGCTATATTTTTTCAGAAAAGAGATATCAACACATACAAGTTTGCCACAAGTATGACAAACCCATGAAACTGATATAGACCACGCCACTAGCACCAGTCCCTATTCAATCGGCCCCCAAAGCCACTCCCTTTCCTGAGCCACCCTGGCTCCTTGGATGGTTGGTTATTGGTCTGGTACCTCACTGTGTAGGTCCAGTCTTCTCTTGGACGAACTCCACTCCCAGTGAACATATGGCGCTCCCAAACACTAATTAACTCCTGAGGTTTTCCCTAAACCAGCTAATCAATTAATGCTACCTCACATATAGCCCCCCTAAACTGATCGACTACGTAAAAGTGCCTCTCCCATTACACTATTCATGTAGTGGTGCCACATGACAGTAGGGATTCATGTTCTCCCCTCAACACAACCTCGAATCCTTTCTGGGGTTGTCGCACAGCGGTAAAGATGAGGGACTGAGGCCCAGAATGTCCAAGGGACTTGGCCAGTCCTCGAGCCAATGGACCTTTCTGTCCAACTGGAATAGCTGATGTGGCTCTTCAATTGTATGCAGTTTCCTGTTGGGGAGAGGATTTATTTCACAGCCATCAGGTCTAGGTTATTTTTAACGGAAGCTTAAATTCTACAGAAGTGGAACACATTCACCCAAAGAGAATACTATTTGTCCCAGACAAGTGGATTTTGAAAGCTATGATGTCAAATACATGGGCCTGGTTAAAAGGCACTCAATGAAACACTTTTCCCAACTAAAGCAATGAGACCCTGTCCATTGGAATTTTCTGCACGCAAGGAGCGATTGTTGATTAATTTTTATCAGGGAAGCAAAAAGATCAAACCGGTTGGATCAAAAATATCAAAACATATTTGTATTTCCAAATCCATTTTTCCCTGACTGTTTTGTTCCTTCAAAAGTTTCTGTATTTCAGCTGTTTGCTTCCTAATTGGGACGCAAATAAATCTCAAACTCTCAAAATTTCATTCAATGTAGAATGGAAGTTCCAGTTTTCAATCCGCTCTAGAAATAAGCAAATTGCTACCTTTATCAAATGACAAGATCAGCAACTGAGCAAACGTATAATTTTCTTTTTCCGGAAAAATAAAAAGTAAAAAAGACGACTGTAACCAGAGAGGTTTTTAGATGCAAGTTTCTGAGATCCACACGCAACATCAAATATGTCGCTTAAATCTTGAGAATGCTCTTTCTTTAAAGAGTTGCTACTACTGCTTTTGCAAGCAGAAATAATGAGCAAGCAACAAGCAAAGAGCCATTATTATCACAGAAACAGAGGCATGGAAGGGGCCTCCTAAATCATTGTGTCTAGTGCCCCCCACAACATTTACTGACGACGTTTAACCCACAGAATCCCCAGAGTCTTCATTTAAACCCCTCACACACAAGTAAAAAAAAAGGCAGAGGGCAGGGCAAGGTGGTTCAGACTATCTGGTTATAGACTATCTGGTTCAGAGAGGCATGAGCATGTTCAGGCTACAGCCGACTTTGTCAGATGCCGTGACACAGTATAGCTGTATTGCATCTGAGGGAGTGAGATGTAGCCTATGACAGTTCATTCCTCTCTGAACCAGTTAGTCTGCAAGGTGCCATCCTGCCCTGACTGCTGCCTGTCTTCACACTAACAGAGCTAATCTCTCCCAAGTACAAGGCACAGTAGCTGAAACACCAAGAAGAATCTATAATGTGCCAGGTAAAAGCAGAGGAGATGTGGGCACAGCCAATGCCCTGCAGCTGCACTGGCAGGGAAGTGTTTGGTTAATACGCACTCAGAAGATCTCCGGTGGAGGACGAAGCTTGCCACAACAGAGGAAGGCAACCCCCCCTGTGGTTGCATTAAAGATGCAAGAAAAAGAGTGTACATGGAAATGCATGGTTTGATGTTCTGCTCCATCTCATCCACCAAGTGACATTCACTGAAACTATAGATGGCAGGGAGCAACTGAAGAAATGAAACGCACAACCCAGGCAAGCAAGCCTCTGTTTGAATTTTCAGCCGACGAGCATGGAAATATCCTGAATAGAAATGGTACCAGAAGCTCTGAGGCAAGTGACTGGTCTGGCAGTGTTGCCAATGGTGGCAAATGCCCTGAAATGGTACCCACTGGTCTACAAGGCTTACTATTTTGCACTGTACTTGCACCTGTGAGGCCTGTTGAAGCTGAGCATCTCATTGTCCTAGGTGCTGTACACTCAAAGAACAAAATGATGATCTCTGCCCTGAATCCTAGATAGCACCCAATGGAAACCTCACACGTCATCCACCTGCTAGTGAAAAATTAGCCCCTATAGTATCCAGCCTGACTTCTCAAGCAACGGCACTTCTGGTTATTGCTGTGCTAGCCCCGGGAGTAGTCTTTCCTCTTAATTCTGATTGCACTAAAACTGGCTTTACATGGTTGTAGCTTAGATGACTTAAAAAGGACCCATCCAAATTTCTGGGTCTGATCCCAAGGCAACTGAAGTCAAGGGGGGGGGGGGAGTCATCCTCTCCGCTTCAGGAGGTTTTGAATCAGACCCTAAATGAAATCATCATTGGTCATGGTGTCACAACGCTGGATTAGAAAGGGCTGGTTGCTTGGGAAAGAGACATCCTTTACAATAGGCACTGACGAAGGGAATGTAGACTGGACCCTTCCCTGGGGGCAAACGCACTGGAGAAGGCACTTGCACACCCCTTTGATCCCTGCTTCACCCAAAGTTTAAAGCCAACTGCCTGGCAGCATCAGCAGCATTTCCAGTCAGGGTGGGAGTTCCTCGTCTTCATGGCTCATTGTCACCAACCTCATCCCTTGTAGCCACTTCATCCCATGGGGGTGTTAACCATGCTCTCTCTTCTTTAATGGTCTTGATGTCCCATCAGTCAAGCTACCCTTCCACCTGCGACACTGCTCTGTGGGCTGCTTCTGGCCACGCAGCTCCTATCCCACAGCCCTGCAGCTGATTTCTGACCATTGATTTTGCTTCAGTCTTCAATGGCAACGTCTTGCCCTAGGACCCCGAGCCTATGAGTAAAGCTTCCAGGTTGTTTTTCCCTGGAGAAAATAGGCAGTGTGCTCGACAGGACCATGGAGCTCACCCCCTGCCCCCCTTTGCAAAATCCTGGGTCTGCCCATGCCCTGTGGATTCCTATTGGAAATCTCAGGGTTTGTCTCTTGAAGGTGCGCCCAACCGTGCTATCACTGGGGGGCCGGGAGGGGTAGCTAGAAGGGGTGTCCAGGGACCTCAGGCTGCTGGGGGGGAGCGGGGGTGTGGGCTGTGCATGTGTCCCCAGTCTGCCGGGCTGCCAGGGGGTGTGTGTGTGTGTGTGTGTGTGTGTGTGTGTGTGTGTGCGCGCGTTCAAGCTACCAGGTGTGTGTGCATGTGTCCCCAGGCTACCAGCTGTGTGTGTCCCTGGGCTGCCAGGTGTGTGGGTATGTGTGTATCCAGGCTGCCAGGTGAGTGTGCGTGTGTATATGCTGTGTGTCCAGGCTGCCAGGGCGTGTGCACATGTGTGTGTTTGTCCCCAAGCTTGCCAGGTGTGTGTGTGTTTGTGTGTGTGTGTTCCCAGGCTGCCGGGTTGTGTGTGCCCAGGCTGCCAAGTGAGTGTGTACGTGCGTGGGTGTATCTCTGGGCTGCTTGCGTGCGTGTGTGCGAGTCCCCAGGCTGCCAGGTGAGGGGGTCTGTGTGTACGCTGTGTCCCCAGGTGTGTGTGCGAGAGCGAGCGAGCGAGCGAGCGGCGAGCGCCGGCGGCGCCGCCTCTAGGACCGGGCGGGCTCCGCGCCGCTCCCCGCTGCAGGGCGGTAAATTCCTGGCAGGCGCCGGGCGCGGCGGTGCGCGCGGACCCTCGCCGCTCCCGGGCCGCGGGCGCAGAGCGCGGCGGGCGCAGCAGCCGCAGCGGGGAAAGTTGCCGCGCCGCGCCGTGCCGTGCCGTGCCGTGCCGCGCCGTGCCATGCGGGGCG